>JAZKJV010009849.1:0-203004 GCA_037367405.1 Ottelia alismoides
TGTGTTAGTGGTCTGCATCATCGTCGCAATGAAGTGAGAGGGAGGAGAGAGTTAAAGAGAGCTACGAGGTGTCAAGGCCAAGATGTCCACACAAGAAGAGGAGATGACGAAGATGCATTTGGACATGGTGCATTAGGATATGAAGAACGTCATGGCTTACATTCTGCATCTCAAGAGATAGGCTAGCCCACCCGCAACGCCAACACAACTCGGGGATGATGAAGAGGAGAGCAAGGAGGAGTAGAATGTGTTTTAGAATTTATTTTTGTATATACACTAATCTTGAGACATTTAATATAGTTTCGTGAGTTTGGATTTTATCTAATACAATTTTAAGATTATACATCAAGTTCTTTGATAATTTTTTGAGATGAAATACTTTTTGTTGTAGAATGTCTTTTGTGAATTCGTTGCAGTAGCAGGGCACTGAATCGAGTATAACAAATATTTTTTTTTCATTACGAATTTCAGAGGAGACGGTTGACAATCGTCCCTTATACCCATCCAATCTGACCCAAGTGGGTTTACTGGTTCTAATTTGGGGGTGCGTGACCGGAGGGGACGGTTACAACCGTCCTCGCCGATCTTCTGTACCCGTCACTGAAACCAAAGGTGTTGAACTGTCCGTTGAGGGTGGTTCATGACCATCCCTTATACGATCATTGGGGATGGTTGCCTCCATCTCTTGAGGTCAAGGTGGAGTTACCTGTTCATTTTTGAAAGATGTGGTATCTGAGGGGACGGTTAAGACTATCCCCATCGATCTTTTATACCCGTCCCTAAAACAAAAAACATGGTGAGAACCATTGGGGATGGTTCAGGACCGTCCCTTATATGAACATAGGAGACGGTTGCGCATGTCTTCTATAGACAAGGTGGAGTTACTGGTTAATTTTTGAAAGATGCGGGACTTGGGGAGACAGTTACAACCATCCCCACTGATCTTCTATGCCCATCTTTGTAGATCGATACCCTGGGGAGAACTAGGGACAATCTTATTGGCAGAGCTTTTGAAGGCACACGGACAAGGGGGATGGTTTTAGTCATCCCTATAGAGCTTCTGTAACCGTCGCTGACACCCGACAGCCTTCGATGATGGTCGTAAATCGTCTCCAACATTTTTCAGTGGGGATGATTTGGCACTGTCACCTCTACGATAGCTTAACAGGTACGGCCGTTGACCATCCCATCTACTATGCATAGTAGGGACGGTCTAGGCCCGTCCCCGCTATATATGAATAAGGGATGCTATGTTTTTGTGTTCCCTTAGGTCAAATGAGATGCTAGCATCAGGGACGCTTCCACAACCGTCAACAGTAATCGAAGGGGACTCTTTTATTAGCATATGTATGGGAGGTGACCGTCTCAAAAAACATATATGTTTGTAGTGAATCCTAGTTAAATTAAACAACAAAATCAACCAATATAATGCTCTACCTAATAGGATAGGGAGTAAAAGAGGAGAGCTATATGGAATACTGTAGATGTGACAAGGTGGTGGAGATATAGCAATTGGAGTAATGACGATGGAGGATAGAGGGTCATTCATCGGAGGAGAGGAGCAGAGGAGGAGAGGATACTTTATACTTTGGTGAATGAGTAAGAGGTGGTCGAATTCTGTTCTGTTCAGCAGAGTTGACGAGGACAATTATGTCCTCACCAAATCCTTAGAATGTCCTCAATAAACTTTCAAGAGGTGGCATACTTGCCTCTCATTTAAATTTTATTTGGTTAAGATAAATTGGTGAGAATGGTCCTCACTAACTTCTCTACAATGCCCTAGCGAGGCACATGATCACCAAGTCCTCATCAAGTTCATTTTTTCTTGTAGTGAAAGAAAGATATCAAAGTATAAGAAAATTAAATCCAAATATAAAGACTTAAACTATCTCCATTGTGGGAAGAAAGACCATATCAAAAAATATTACTTTCAATGTGAAAGATATAAAAGAAGGGAAAGTAAAAGAAAAATGACATGGGTAGAAATATTACTTCCATTGTTATCAAGAAATATCGGTTGTTCCTTCTCTCTCCTCTCTCTGGTATTCCTCATCTCAGAGATCATATCTCTCAGTCGTTCTGCATGTTGGCCTGCTCTGTAAGCTGAGCCTGCATAGCCTAAATCGTTGCCAACATAGTGTTGTTTATCTCAGTCTGCTCAGTCATGGGTCCCTTGCCCTTTGGTTCCATCGAGTCTTCAGAATATGAATAAGTCTCTGCAAGTTTGAAAGATACTCGATCAATCATCAGAAATGAAGGAGTATTAAAAGAAAGCTTGAGTAGGGAATCCACCTCAAACAAAGGATTTATTTTAGAAAGATATGGTGTGAAAGAAAAGAATAAAATTCAGGAAGAAAGTCATTTACGAAGTGAAGACGATCGAACTGGAGAGTAGAGAGATAAGTTTGTGAAGTCCGAACAAAAATTACTCCAATATGAAATCTTTGAAACAAAAGGAAGATGCGAGAACATGAAGGTCAAATCAAAAGAAGAAAGTGAAGAAAAGCACAAAACATGCAGAAGGATATTTATTCTAGCAAACAAACACAAATCAAACCCTCAAATTCACCAACTCAACACAATGATGACTGTGAAACTTCGGTCGTTATCATTTCAGTTTTAGAGTTTAGTGATTCACACAGTTACTTAACCCAAACTCACAAGTGGTATCGTTTTGGTCGCCTAATGTACATCTTCATCTCCCCAAATAGTGGAACCATCTCGCCAGGCTATCGAGTTATATTAGGCCTGAAGGGAAATGTGAAGCAGAGCACACCAAAATGACTCTCTATGGTCATAGGCAAGTGCTTGCAGCTCGACCGTATACCAAAGAGTAATACAGGGGTGCTTAGGGCACAAAGTCCAGGAATTTTTTGCTCTATTCCTTAAGGCTACATCCACACCTGCTCTGTCTGGACATAAGTACATGTGATCAATCAGTGGATTACTCTCCTCAATACAAAATGAATATTATGTTTGATTTTAGGGTCGAGTGCATTTAATAGTCTCAATTTTATTTGGTTACCACCTTTTTTGAATATTTTTAAATAAAGAAATTGCCTAATGGTTTTTCCAATTCCTCTTATCCAAATTCTAAGAAATCAAGGGAGGAAGTCGGAATGATGATGCGTGTGAAAGCGATGATGCATGAACGAGTAGAATGTGTACCTTACTCTAGTAAGTCTACATGCAAAATGTTCCGCGCATAGAAAATAAATATATCCTAAATGATGCAAAACGGGAACCATCCTAGCAGGAACTTGTAACACGAAGAACCAAATTATTTGACTAAGTTCAAATCGAAAGATCTATAGGAACATATATTCTATTATGTTTTCGTGAACCCTCGACCCACAACCCCTGTCGCTCACTCAAGTCCGGGCTCGAGCTCGATCCCAAGCCCGACTCGAAGCATGCATACTTGCATTCCTCTCCTAAGCCTAGTGAAGTTACAATATAAAACATAGGGTCTTTGAATTCTTTCAACTCCATGTTGTGGGATTAAATCTCACAAGCATCTCTTAACATTGCAATATTACAACTTCCATAATTTGATCTGCTTAATTCAACAAAGTAGATACTCGTCGAATTCTATAAGCCTCCATGACTAATTAGTGGAATTTAAAAACAAAAAAAAATATAGATCTCAGTTTCCACATTATGCTTTCAGCAACATATCACCCATCTTGAAGCATTACCTAATTTAGCCACCTTCACACCACCTGAATAAAATGAACGGAGTCTTGAAGTCTAGGACATTTTTTGTAGGAGATATGGTGATAAAAATATATTGATGTCTCTACGATAATTTTTTTATTGTGATGTTATTAATGACCGTGCACATATCCCAGCCTCAAAAGTTAATTATTAAAAAATCTTATTCCCCAAACTGTAACCTTATGACACCCATATATGTGTGTTCTCAAAGGATGCACTACTTACATCATGCTTGAAAAAAGATTGAACCCCATCAATTTTCTAAAATTTTCCTTAATGTATAGTCTGTTGACACATGCTTTAGAGATTGGGTTCAAATATGATTCATATACAAAATGAGCACCAATTGATTTCTTATACATCATGTTATTATGATGAATCTCCATTTCATCATCTTTATTCTTTCATTTTGGCCTTAAATCCCAAACTAAATGCATTTATATACATCATTAAGTTGTCAAAAATAAATACTCTGTATATTGTGTTAAATAATGTACAAAATATTGCATATATATTGCATTTAATTCCAAAATAAAAGAATAAAGGAAGAAGAGAAAAAGAAATGAAGTGTCAAAGACATTGAGTGACCCTAGACCCCGAGACCCAGTCATCATGATGACTTGGTCGACAAGGAATAAAGTAGGGGAAGATTAGGGAGAGAACTGTACAGAAAATCCTGATAAACCATGACAAAACCCTAATTTAATTTCACAAATATTACCTTTCGGGACCTATTTCATTTTATTTTTTTTACACTTCAAATGATAAAACCATCAACATGAATATTATAGATAAAAATACAAAGAAAATACAAAATTGATTCACAGAAAAATAATGCACAGTGTGCCCGAGACACACAAATGAAATGTTTGGGCCTGATTGTGCAACATACATGTATATTATATTCAATACATTTATTCTTTCTATATTTCAATTTCTTTTGTTTTTATAAAATTGTAAATATTATTTTAATCACAAATCCATAATTAAATTGAAATAAAACCATTAAAAGAATTAAAATAAATGAAATATCTTTATACATAGATGAAATGTACCTTTATTATACTTGTAAAGAATATATACATAATTAATAAAGTGTACAAATAAGCTCATAAAAATACAACAAAAATATTGTAAATAAATAAACTAAAAATATACAAAATACCAACATAAAATAATAAAATGTATAATACAAAATAATAATAAAATTATCAAAATATAGGTATATATATTACATGTAAATAAATAACTCATAATAAATGACCTCAAAAAAATAAATACAAATATGTATTGAATACTACATAAAATTAGAAATATGTTTTATGTTTTAGCAAAAAAATTAATTAAATCATTTATTAATTTATATTCTTTTTCGAAGGTATTTTTACCTTGTATTTTCTTGGTTCATCCACATGGACCAACCGGTGATTTTCGTTCATTGACCTTGGGTCAGCTCTACTTCCCTGCCAACCGCCTTCTGTCAGACCTCGGACACCACTTCTTCTCTGATTTTTTGTTGGAGAACCAAGGCACGAAGATCCTCGATTTCTTCACAAGAGTTGGTGCCTTCACCTTCCTACACCTTAATTCTTTCACAAGAGGACTTGCAAAGGAAAGTACTCTCCATTTTATCACCTTTATTCTTTCATTTTGGCCTTAAATCCTAGCTCAATGCATGTATATATTTTTAATTTGTCAAAAAAAAATACTATGATTATTGTATAAAATAACGTACAAAATATTGCATATATATTGCATTTAATTCCAAAATAAAAGAATAAAGGAAGAAGAGAAAAGGAAATGAAGTGTCAAAGACACTAAGTGACCTAAACCCCGAGACACAATCATCATGATGACTTCGTCAACAAGGAATAAAGTAGGGGAAGATTAGGTAGAGAAACTGTACACAGAAACCATAACAAAACCCTACTTTAATTGCCCAAATATTTCTTTTTGAGGTCTATTTCATTTTATTATTTTTACACTTTAAATAATAAAACCCTCAACATGAACATTGCAGATAAAAATACAAAGAAAATACAAATTGATTCACAGAAAAATAATGCACAATGTGCTCAAGATACACAAATGAAAAGTCAAAATAAAAACTTCACAAACCTGTATCTTTCTCCATACTTTATCAAAATTGATCAAAATCACCTTTAATTGTATATAACATTTAATAGGCTATTTAATGGAAGTGATTTCATCCAATATGGAGTTAAGAATGCAAAAGTTAGGTTTTGGGCTTATATTCAATATATTTATTCTTTCTATTGTAAATTTCATTTATTTTTATAAAATTGTAAATTTATTTGAATCACATATCTATGATTAAAATAAAATAAAACCATTAAATAAATTTAAAATAAATTAATTACCTTTATACATAGATGAAATATACATATGTATACCTGTAAAGAATATATAGAATTAATAAAGTGTACAAACAAGCTCATAAAAATACAAAAAATATCCAAATTTTTAATTAAATATAGTAAAAATATACAAAATACATACATATAATAATAAAATGTATAATACAAAATAAAATTAAAATTATCAAAATTAAAATAATATTTATACCTATATTTTAACATGTAAAAAATCTCTCATAATAAGTGACCTCAAAAAATAAATAAAAATACGTATTAAATACTACATAAAATTAGAAAAAAAATATGTTTTAACAAAAAAATTAACTAAATCATTTATTAATTTATATTCTTTTTCGAAGGTATTTTTACCTTGAAATTTCCTGATTGATCCACGTGGACTAACCGCGGACATCCGTTTGTTGACCTTGGGTCAACTGTACTTCCCTACTAGCAACCTTCTGTCAGACCTCGAACACCTTTTCTTAATATGATTTTTTGGCAAAGAAACCAAGGCTCGAGGAGCCTCTATTTCTTCACAAGAGTTGGAGCCCTCTCCTTCCCGCACCTCACCATCTCTTCTGATCAACCAACCTTCCACTCCAACTCTTCCGATCCTGTGACCTTCACCTACCACTCACTCATCTATAAAAACCCTACTCCATCTCCATTTTTTCGCTTGATTCCTCTAGCGTCGTACTTAGCCCCTCAGAACTTCCCTTGAAACCTCTAGTAGGTGACAGTGACCCAAGGCCGGTGTTTTGCAGCGAGGAGGAGCTCGCCTATGTCAGATCCACCATCACATGAGAGACACTCTAGCGGTTCAGCTTCCTTGGCTCTCCGGCCAAGTTGAGGCCTATTTCTTCCACTCATTAGGTTAGATTAAGTTTAATCGCATATCCCTAATTCGACCTGGAGTGTGAGCTCCAGGCCAAATTCGCCGTCTTTATCCCGTATCTCTGCCTGACTTCCATCCCACTTTGTTCCCCCACACATTATCAACCTTGTGCCACCTTTTCCAACCCAGATCTCGCCCAGATCCAACAAATCAAGCTCCTTTGCACTAACCTTTGCCAAATCCTACCCCTTTCTATTCATCCATTGCTCGTTGCTTTGGGAAACCAACCGAGGATGTTTCCCGCGACCTAAATAACCATTTTGATGCAGGATGATGAATCCATAATTCTCACTCTTTATTCTTTTATTTTAGCTCTTTTTCTTGACAAAACATCATGTAAGTATTTGTAAATACAATAACTTCGCAAATTGCATGCATGTGTTAATGTTGCATATTTAGCATGCATATTTGTGTCAAAATAAATAAATAAAGGAAAAGAAAAGGAATGATGTATTTAGAATAAAAATAAAGTGACCCAAACCCCAAGAGAAGGTCAAGCATTGACCTGATCGCAAAATAAAATAAGTAGAGAGAGATAGGGCTCACTTTGTATTGTATATATTTTACCTATATTTGTACTTACCTATTTTTGGTAAATTAAAATTAAAGAATTATTTTTACACCCTTGTACATATTTCTAAAAAATAAGATAAATATCAGAAAAATAAATAAAAATAAAAATAAAATCCTCCTTTCATTGTACAAAACACACGTATACATATTACTTGCACTATTTATTATATGCCATTAAATAATTTATAAAAACAGAACAAAAATTAGGTTATACTCCTAAAATGATGTTGTAAATAAATAAAATATAAAATAAGGGTATTTGTGTAAAAATAAAACAATAAAAGTACTTGTACATAATACATAAGTATATTATATATACTTGTACGTAACACTATATATTGTATATACATTAATTTATTTTTCATAAAAATAATTAAAAATAACACAAAATAGCTTGAAAAATAATAAACATTTTTTTATTTTATACACTTATTATTTTAAATCCATTTTCTATTTTTTTATTGAATTTTATATTATTTTGTAAATTTGAATATTCTGATTAGTCAAGGAGGGTTTGTTGACTCCAGTCAATGCCCCCTTTTAGCTCGGGTTGGGTCGAAACTTCTTTGCTGGATCCTTTTCTCCAAATTTCCCAGTCCGACTCCAATCGTCACTCACCTCGATTCTTGGATCTGTGATTCCTCAGACCTCTGTGATCCTGGTGAATCCCTAGGACGATCCAGATCTCCTTAGGGTTCCGCGCTCCATGCCGATCTTTCTGGACCCCTGAGCTGCCTATAAAACCTCTTCTTCCACCTCCTAGCATGGCAGCTCGTTTCTCGCCCCCATCTGGATCCTTAAACACCTCCAGCTGAGTGACATCTACTTGGAGCATCCATCGGAGCTCGGTTTGGTGTAGCGATGATGCAGCTCGACCTTCGTGGCCGGAACTCCACCGCGAGCAGCCTCCCCCGTCCGTCGCAACATGGTCAAGGCCATTACCCCGATGACCATCTTCGCCTAAAGCTTAGGAGCCCCTTTGACCCATCAGGTATCACTTCTATCCTCCGCACTTTTATCTTTGACCCAATCTTTCCATCTTGCTCTGTTGCACGCACCTTAGCTCCTACCTCCTGGCTGGAGCTTTGACATCCGTACCCAGCCACATTGATCGATTCCTCGATTCACGCTTCACGTCACCCCTCAACATGATCATCCTAGACCTTGCCCCCCAAAGTGAGATTAGGCTCGGTCTCTTTCCTCCATGTACATCGGAGACCCAAATCCCATTCATCGCCTCTTCCCCTATCCTTTGAAGCATTAACCTGGGTCGGAGTGTAGCCCTGAACCCTTTCTTCCTTTCGCAGGTCTACTTGTGCACCCTAGTGCGGTCTGGAGCCCTTGCTGCTCAGGCGGAGCAGCTCCAGGAGGAGTTCACCACTGGCCCCATCCAACCGTCGTCACCTCCGTCGAAGCCATCCATCGAGATCGGAGCCTCTTCGCGACACTCCAGGACCCTTGGGTGACTTGATCGCATCAGTGGATTGCCTCCATTAGCCGTTCGAAGTTCACCTAGGGGTTGTTCTTCCAGATCCTCCGCTTTCTGTTGGATGCCCTCACTGCTGTCAGATACCATCACGCCCATTCGTTAGTAGCAACCTTCTCGCCGTTGGATGAGATTCTCTCGAGCCATCTGACACGCATGGAGCCGACCGGATCAGAGGCGTCAGATCGGTTGTATGGAATGATCAGAGCCGCAGGATAGAGACCCCTCCCACGCGTGCCACGTGTCTTTGCAGGGGTAGATTTCTCTTTTACCCTTGCACTATGCTTTGCTAATTAGTCCCGTAAATAAAGTTGTAGTTCAGATATTTTATAGTTTGGACCTCATGTTTTTAAGATTTGCATTTTAGTCTTGTTTGTTTGAACTCACGTGCAACCCCACGTGTTATCTTGGGTTATTTGTGGTACTTAGTCTGAACTTTTATGTTATTGTGAATCGAACGAAAAGTATATATTATTTGCACTTATGCCCTGTGAGCATGATTCACGTGATGCGTGTGTGTTTGCCTGGATTATTTGCAACTTAGGCCCTACACTCTCCTTCCAACACTTTATTTTAATTATGCATAGGTCCATATGAACTGTCTGCCTCTTGTTTAATTTAATAAATACCCAATAAACCCCAAAAAATCCCTAAAAACTCATCTTGGCATGTAGTATTTATGGTAATTTATATGGATTATTTCACCGAATTTATTTTTTTTTGAAAAATCAAAAACACATAATAAGTGTCCTTTCTATTTTTAAAAACCCATAAAAATTCCAAAAATTGCTTTAAAAATTCTACAAAAATTCTTGTTGATGTGTTTTAAAGAGTTTTACTTCCTATAGCATTTTTGTTTAAAAATTACTTGTAAAAACCCTAAAAATTGTAAAAGACCTAAAATTTTATAAAAATCATAAAAAAATCAAGAAAAAACCAAAAATTCACATTTTAGTTCATGTTTGTAGGTTTTTGTTCATAGCTTTTCATAAAATTATTCTCCAAGACTTTAGGGAATTTTAAGTAATTTTAGTTTGCAATTTAGTCTTGGCTATGCACTATTTGTAGTTTTATTCACTGTTTGATTTTTACAAAATTCTAAAAACATTTGCAAAAACCCACAAAATTATCAAAAACACTTTAAAAATTTTAAAGCCTAAAAATATTTTTATAATAATTTTCTGAACATTTTAGCTAAAAAGAAAAATACAAAAAGATTTGTGTGTTGCCTTGTTTCCTTATTTGTTGTTTTTGCTTCTTTATTGAAAATTACAAAAACTTGCAAAATTAAAACCACCAAAAATATGTTGTTTCATTTCTTTGTGTTCGACCCTGGTTGCTATACCAGGTAAAAATAAATAGCAAGACCGCTTACATTTTGTATGCTTGATAGTTTTATTTGATTGAGTGGTTTTTTTCTTCTTGATTAATTGAGCTTGGCGATTCGGGTCACAATGACCCTTGATTATTTTTTTACTTAACTCGGGTTGCCTGGCCCGCTCATCAGAATGGCACCGTTACCGGGGAGCATGGCTTAGTAGTCATATTACTTTTTATTTTTCTTTTCTTTTATTTCTCTTGTCTCTATTTGATATAACTATTTTCTGACATCTTTCCTGCTTTGCTTTTTATGTGATGAACCGCCCGAGGATGCTTCGGCTTTCTGTTGGAGTACCCATACTTGAAGAGGAGCAGGAGAGTAGGAGGAGATAGTTATAGCAGATAGAGTAGAGTAGAGAAGTTTACTTTTTAGTATATTATTATTATTCCTCAGACATTTTCGGGATCCGCTTCGCCGAGCACCGTTGTGCTCGGTGGACCTCACTGGATTTTTCATGGTTTTTTGTTTTGATCACCTTTCTTTTTTGATCCACGAGGATTTAGCCTCTAGATTTAGGATTTTTGGTGATTGTGATGTAATTATCTAAGGCCCTACACCTAATTGCATACTTATTCCTATAGAACATAATTGGACCTAGCTAAAAATAAATAATAAAAAGCTAACTTGATTGATTGAGAGGTCACGTGCCGCTAGAGGTCGTATACATGCCGTGTAGGATCCGTTGTGGCAGACACCGATCGACATTTGAGGCCGGACTTAGACTTCTCTCTCTAATTAGTTAGCTGGTGTTATTCACGATCATTAGAAGTTGCTCATCTAAGGTTGATTTCTTCATTGCATCATTTAGATTAGTTTATTTTCTATCTTTTAATTTATGCGTGGATCGCTCTGCTTGTAGAGTGCTGGAGACAGGTACGCATTTCTATTTCTGCATGTATCATAGTGTTTAATCGTACATCGGCTTTTTCAACTTCCTCCCCCTATTTTGGACTCAAAATAACCTAGGAAATTGAAAAATTCGTTATGCATTGTTTTTATTTGAAAAATCCTAAAAAGTGAAAACAATAAAATTGGGTATGCTAATAAAAATTGGACCCTAAAACACACTTCATCATAAAATCTCTAGTTTTGGGGAGAGTCACCCCCTCATTGGTTGGTTTATCTACAGCGAGAGAGTGACCCGTACTCTAGGCTAGAGCCATATCTAAACTCCTTTTAGACTACTGATTTTGCAGTTGTTTGTTCTACAGTGAGGACTTCATCGGATAGCCAGTAATCGGTCCGAGGCTTCCTTAGCAGATCGGGCAGATCGGGTAGCCGGTAAATGGTCCACACCCATACCGGCTGGGAAAAACTAATCATGGGATTGGGTCAGTCTCCTGGGAGCATCGAGTTCCCAACAGCTCGCTTAATCTCTTTGATAGATTGATTGATCACCTAAATAAAATTGACAAGATTAACGACCGAGCTTTCACGATCATCGGCTCAGCATTGCGTAGGTGAATTGGGGTTTGATTTCTGATCATGTTTGCATTTCAGGTCTCATCATCATAATCCCTACATCACGATGATGGGAAGGAGGTCCCTTAAGCTGCACTTGACAACACCTCTCTCGAGCACTCCTTTCTACTCATCTAGGGCGGTATCGGAGAGCCCAGGCCCACTTTCCAAACCTGAGTTCGCTACCACCCTGTTCCCCCTTGAAAACCCTTCTTCCACCAGTCCTGAGGTGCCCGAGCATAGGCCAGCATAGATTTATATTCATTCGACAGCACCTGAGTTGGGGTCTTTTAACTTTTTAGAGACCCGAGAAATGGACAGTAGTGAGGGATGCATCGATGAGTAGCCCCAGGGTTCCATGTACGTACTTGATCAGGGTGCCATCAACAACACACTTCTAGCCTCCCTGGAGACCATGCAGAGACAGATCAGAAACTAGGGAGCATTCATGGAAGAGGTGCAATGAGAGCTCGCGGAGATGAGAGCCGGCAGAGGAGGACCATAGAGACCAGCTAGTGGAGAGGTACTCACAGTTAGAGGAGGAGATAGGCGTCCAGACGATCAGCCAGAGCTGAGGCCACCACGCACGATGAGGCAGATGCACAATCCTAGTGCAACTCTTACTCATCAATGGATTCAGCTCCACGAGATCCTTGGTGATTTTGAACTTCGCCCCCAGGCCATTTAGCTTTTTCTCAGGTTCCATGGGCATGCCACCGAGGAGCCACACCTCCATCTCTAGGAGTTCGAGATGATCTGTAGTACTATCCACGATAGATTCGTGGACGAGGACAAGATCAAGATGGTCGCCTTTCCTTTCTCATTGGTTGACAGAGCAACCTATTGGCTGAAGCATTTGGGGAGGTACGTCACCACCTGGGAGCAGCTCCGGACCGAGCACTTGAACAAGTACTATCCACTCAGCCGGACCAACGCAACTAGAGCCATGATCAACAATTTCACCATGATCCCGAACGAGCAGTTTCACGAGGCTTGGGATCAACTTAGAGAGCTCATCGATCGATGTCCACATCAGGAATTCCAAGCCCAACCTAGTACAGAGCTTCTTTTGTGGACTAACGTCGGAGCTGCAGGGGCTTATGAATGCCTCATGTGGGAGGTCCTATTTTGCTAAGGATGAGGACCAAGTCTGGGCCATTTACAAGGAGATGGTAGAGAACTACATGGTGATGTCCCAGACTCGTGTCTACACACAAGGGAAGCCCCTTACACATGTCATTTCCTTATCAGAGGATAACACGGATCGATGCAGGTCCTTCTACTTCATCAGTAGCAGTAGCACATACAGACTCATCAGCAGCTGACATGGGAATTATCAGCAAGAAGCTGGACCGCATTGAGATTATAGAGAAAAAGCAGTGTCAGGGCCTCACTTAGATAGATTAGTTGGCACAAACGCTTAGTGGCCTGAAGACCCAGATCATGTGTCTCCAGGAGGCACAGACGGCTCCATAGCCCCATCTCAGGTCACGGGTTGATCCTAGCAGCAGCAGCTCCACCCAGCCATCTTCTTACTACCGCTAGGTACATCACATTCAGGTAAAGCCGGTTCAGCCGCAACAACACTACTCCCAGCCACCACCCTCTCAGGACACTCAGATGGTGGTGTATCAGGCAAATCAACCCTTGGTAGTTCTTCCCCCTTACGAGCAGGAGCCATTGATGGAAGTCAACGGGATTTGGTACGACCTACACTAGCAGTAGACAGAAATCTATTGTGATCATCCCGGATTCAGATGGTCTACCGGAGGCACCTTGTCCCAGCAGCAGCAGCCTCCAGCTCAGGGCGGTTAGAGCAGCCAGCAGCAGCAACCCCATTACTCCCAGCCATCCAAGTATTATTAGCATGTTCCTCATCCCTACCATCAGGGACAATAGTGGAGGCAATAGCAGCAGCCTCAGCAGTATTCTCAACCACCCCCTTACCAGTACCAGCAGAGTCAGCCTCATTTCCATCGAGGCAACCCGTTTGGTTCTCATGGACCAGTCTATAAGAACCCAGCCCTTGACGATGTCTCCCGCCTACTCTCATATCAGCAGGCATCCTTCCGCGGGAAATGGACGAGTTCCGGCAGGAGAGGAGAAAAATAATCAGGGTCAAGGCTGCCATACCCGCTCAGATTGAGCCGAACCCGAACAATATGAAGAGGAAGTCTGAGCAGGTACAGTTCACAGAGACTACCACCCCTAGTGATTCCATGGATGATATTTCTTCCTACATATTTGATGTTGATTTTGTGACACTTAGGAGCGGTAGGATGCTAGCCGGCGGCACCTCATCTGAGCGACGACCACATGGCGATCCAGGAGCGCCAGGAGAGGAGGATAGAGGTGCTAATGCCACTCATGATGTTGATGATAGGGGTGCTAATGCCACCAAGGATGATGATCCAGCTGATGGTACTGAGATCGTCGTATCTCCAGATGCAGTCGATGGTACCGATGCCACCAATCTTCCGGTTGTTGAGCCAGAGCGCGATGCTGATGCCACGAACACAGACGTCGTGGGTGGTGTTTTTGCCACCATTTCTACTTCAATTGTGTTTCCTTATGTTGTATCTCAGGACAGTTCCTGAAAAACCCAAAAAAATGGAAAAATAGAAAAGAATGAAAATATGAATAAAGGAAAGGTTCTTGTATCTTCATCGAGTCCATATGTGTTGCATGATGATATTGGTATGGATTCCACTCCTTTACCCACACAGGAGCCTATTCCTAGCCCTCTATCTGAGGAGGGCCCAGCCATACCCTTCATTCAGGCACACCGCTTAGAGAAGGGGGATAAAATAGAAAATCACAAAAAGAGACACCGGCTAGAGTTCAACCAGTAGATGATTGACAAATTCCAGATCCAGCTGACTCTACAAGATGCACTTTAGCACATCCCTCTCTTCCATTAGAATTTGAGAGAGAATACCACCATCATCAGGAAGAGAAGTGATGAATCTCGTATTCAGCATGCTAAAATTGGTCAATTAGGCTTTGTTCCCCATAATTCTTTTGCATTTAATCATTAATATAACATCATTAGCATTCATGCATGTGTTAATAATATTCGCATTTCATCATGCATAATTGCATCGAAAATCCAAGTGTAAATTAGCCTCAAAAGCTGCTAAATTTCCATATTTTTAATTAATTCATCCTAACTCTGATTGAACCCAAACTACCTCCATTGTATAGATGTTACTAACAAGAATAAATAAAAAATACAAAAAAATTACTAACTCAAATAAGAGTCAAATAATCCCAGAGTCTAGTTTCACATCTGACGGACTAAAACACACATATCTTCCTCATATAGTATCCGATTTTGGTCTACTTACTTTTAAAGTACTTCAATTTCAAATACCTTCAAAACAAGACCAAATTCGTAAAATTTGGAGCTCATATGTGAAAGTTGGGTTTTGGGCCTCCCTTGCGCATTTTAATTTTTTGCCATTTTTGACCTGCAATTTTATGTACATAATTAACCTTTTAATTTTATTTCTTCTTCATTTATGTTATTTGATGGAAGTTTTATCAAACGGCATAAAATTAAGACATGATTCAAAGAAACTGACTGTGAGTGTCCATTGTGAGTCTGTACAAAATTCTCGTATTTCGTACTTCTATTTTATTTCCTCATTTTCTTATTTAATAAAAATCAGAGATGACTCAGATAAAATAAATAAATAAAATAAAATGCTGGGAAAAAATGGATCAATAATTACAAGAAATCCTAAGGGTCAGACTACCCGGGAGGTGGAAAATATAATGTCTAAATTCTCTAAAAATTATCGTAAGACGTGCCTCCCCAGCAAGACGCCAGCTGACGAACCCAAAATGCCTTCCTAGGTTGTCATTTTTATGTTGTAGTCAGACAATTAGGTCTATTATAAACCACTAAATTAAAGGACTGAAAAGTCATCGTCTTCCTCCCCTCCACCCAGATCCTCCCCCTCTGCCGTCGTTCCTCCCATCCGTCTTGCTCCTCCCCCTCTGTTGTCATTCCTCCCATCTGCCCAGCTCCTCCGCCACACTCCTTTCCCTTTGCCCGGCTCCTTCTCCTCCGCCCCAGCTCCTCCCTTTTGTCGAACTCCTTCGCCCAGCTCCTCCCCGTCTGCCCATCTCCACCCTCTCCGCACAGCTCCTCCGCCCAGCCCCTCTCCCCCTGCCCTGCTCCTCTCGCTCCGGGCCCACTCCTCCCCCTTATGCCCCTGTCATGCCCCTCCGCCCCTCTCCCTCCGCCCAGCTCCTCCCCCTCCCTTGTCGTTCCTCCCCTCCGCCCCTACTCCTCCCCTCCTCCCAGCTCCTTCGCCCAGCCCATCCCCCTCCACCCGACTTCTCCCCCTCTGCCCAGCTCCTCCCTCTTCGCACAACTACTCCGCCTGGCTCCTCTCCCTCTTCCTGACTCCTCCCACTCCTGCCCCGCTCCTCCCCCTTCGCCCGGTCCTCCCCCTCCGATGCTTTCCCTCCGCCCAGCTCCTCCCACTCCGCCTACTCTCCCCTCTCCGCCCAGATCCTCTGCTCTGCTCCTCTCCCTCCGCCTAGATCCTCCCCCTTCGCCCATTTTACTAGCCCAATCCACCTCCTCCCAACAAGAGCTTCACCCTCTCTAATGGTGTCGCCCCGCTCTTTACCGCCATTGTCACCACTCTCCCCTTCACGAAGTCCACCGCCATCCTCTTAGAAGTTGGCGTCGACCAACATCTCTCTCTTACCATTGCCCCCTTCCCACTAGAGAGCAAGAGAGGGCCCCTAATTCAGATAGAAGAGGAGTCAGAGGAGGAGGAGGATGGGTGGAAGGTTTTTTTGGACAGTTATGCCCTTCTTAACTTTACCGTGGTTTGAAAAAATCATGATTAAATTCAACTCATTAACGGTTAAAGTAACAGAGGGACACAAGTGATAGAACGACAAGAAGGCAGGGGAACAACTGATATTCCCAAAAGAGAAGGGCATAATTGATATTGCAATATCTTGGAAGGGCACAACTGATAAAAATCATAATTTTTTCATTGTCTTAGGTTGATTTTCTTTTAGTGGTTAGTAGCGGATTTAAAATAATCGTCACTGTAGTCCCAATTTGTTCGAGTGGGATCTTTATATTTTATATTTACATCTTAACCCATATAAAGTAACTTTGTCTTACATATATAGTTTTGTTGTTAATTAGTCCACTAACTTAACCATCCTCAAGTTATTCTGATCTTGTAAAAAGAACAAATAAGAAATCAATTTAAGGATGTATATAGATTTCCCACCATCTTGTATCTTCTCTCTAATGAAATTGTGGTTGGGGGAGACATTAGTTTAATATGAAATATGGACAAAATAGAAGCAATAAAGGATCAAATACATGAGCAACCACAAAAAAATGATTTATACAAGTTCACCACACCAAAGGGTTGTGTTGTATATCTAAGTTTGCCCTACTTGGGACTTACAAATGCTTCACTATATGAGCTAGTTCTCGTACAGTTTAAGTTGTACAACAAATCGAAAATTCAACCCTCCAAGTCTTTTTCCTTCCACTTAGATTGCCTCTAAAGAAAAATAAATTTATATATTTAGTTCCATTAGATTTCAAGATAAATAAGAGTTGACAATGAATGCAAATTGAAGAAGTCAAAAGCTAAAGGTCTGTAGCATTAGAGATGATTTTTCTAGATAAGAACTCAATAAAAAATGGTTTAATATGAGAATAAGCTTGAGTTGTGATGTTTAGGTACATTGGAGGTTCATGTAAAAGTGAAGGAGATGTTCAAAAAGAGTAAAAAGTTGCCGAAGTAGAAGGGCTAAACAATTAGATATGATTCTCTCACTTTTAAGTACCGTTGGCTGCATAAATTCTTATCGAATACAATGTTCCGATTATTTTTATTGACTATATGGATTCTTATCTAGTCCATGTTGAATGTTCCGATTGTTTTTATATTGATTGTCCGCTACCTAACACGACCCTCCTCAAGGAGTGGCCTTGAACCATGATCTTTTGAATGGTTAGTGCTAGACCATTGAAGTGGGTGCCTAAACAATTATATACATTTTACTTAAAAAATTCTAGGCATATTAATATTAAGTCGAGTGTACTAGTGCAAAGTATGTTAACCACATGTAATATACCTATTTACCGGAAGATGTACATGCATACTTAATATAGACAGATTTTTACACTATGAACCTTATAAAATTTATAACTAACCTTCTCAATCTTTAAAATATCGATATTCCTACATCGACTCCCTAGACTTGTTAACTCTTACCCCTCACATGATTTACTCCCATACATGTTGCTGTAAGACTAACCAAAATCCGTTAAAACTTTTAGCAAAACTACCCATTTTGTTTATAAAAATTACCAACAATATCTCCTACCTCCTTACCCTCCTCCGCACCTCCCCCTTCTCACCCAGCACTGACCTCCTCCCTCTTGCATCCACATCCTCGACGTCCGGCCCCTCCCCGACCTCCTCCTCGAATACACTCAAGCACGAGGCCCCGGCAACTAGCACATCCAAGTCGAGGGTCATGAGCATCACATCGGTGAGGTTGCTCGGACATCACCACTCATGATCCTCTGCAAGGCCCATCTTGGGGGTTCCTTCCAAGACTTGATGTCCTGAAGAATGAGACCGACGCACTTGAAATTTCATCGATACATTAAAGGGCAGACAACAAGGTCTACATTGGAAGGTTTTAATCAGAATACCCAATTACCTCGTAAGTTTTCAGAATACGGGCCTTCAGCAAAGCAATCAACAAAAGACACCTCCAATTGTTGCTGACATCGACGCAGATGGGGGCGGGGCTGATGCTGACCTCGTGGAGGGAGTCGGCGACCTTGGGGTCATCAAGGAGGCCGAGAAGAAGATGGTGGTCGTGCGGCCCTTCACGGCGGAGCATGACAAACAGGGGTCGAAGGATGGCAACTATGGCCCCGTGATGTCGACGGAGGAGAGTGTTATGGTAGTGTTGTTGGGACTGGTGGCGGCCCTTTGCCTGAAGCTTGACAGAGGAGGAGTTCCACCTGGAACTTTAAAGAGGAGGGCAGAGGAACTTAAATTGCGGAGCTTGGTGTTAGCAGCTGGTGCCGCGAAGGGTCCTGAGAAGGGGCTCTGATTTGAGGTTAGAAGAAATTGTATTAGAAGAAAATGAAGAGGTGGAAGATCTATCATCCAATGCACATATGATTAGATTTACTTGTGTTATTGACTCAAGTAACAGTAAAAATAACGGCAGGGTATGTGCGATAAGACGGAGCTAATTTACGGAGTCGAGAGAGGAATATCGATATTTTAAAAGTTAAGAAAATAATTTATAAAATTTATAAAGTTCCTAAGGTAAAAATCCCTAATACAAGTTTCAAAAATAGCAAACTGAATGGTAACAAAGTTTAAAAAATCGGTATAAATAATATGTCTCATGATGTAATAAGGTATATAATATATTATATAATGAAGTGTAAGTATACGATAAGTTAGAAAGTAAACGAGCTTTGAACAAAATGGCAAGATATATAAATATAAAGGTTGATGAACCAATCTTACTATATATAAAATGGATTTTTACCCAGCTGACCCTGTAATCTTTGTTAATTACCTCTACGACTTTCAAAACAACTTAATTCCTCCCTCGACCTCGTAAAGTTGCTCCGTCTTACCCCACAGACCATGTCGTTACTTTTACTTTTACTTGAGTTAATAACATGGATTAATCTAACCTCATGTGCATTGAATGGTGGATCTTCCTCCTCATCATGTCATTCTCCATCTTCTTCTTCCTTCATTCCTCTTCTTCTCCCTCCTCTCTTTATTTTCTCTCTCATAACCGCATCTCCATCCGTCTACCAAATCACAAATTTTTTTCCATTTTCACGGATAAATCATATCTTCCGATCACGAAAATGAATTTTAAAAAAATTCGAGATGAATTCTTGAATCGATTAATCAAATATCTATTGCTACTAAATAAATACATTGTAAGGGAGGAGGAGACGGGGAAACACCGATTTTCAAGCAGGGGATCTTCTCTGGGCGAGGGTCCTATTGCGGGTGGAGGCAATGGAGGAGGGGAGCGAGGGTGGAGGAGGCAGTGGAGGGGGAGGGGGCAGGGGTGGAGGAGGTACTCTCGGAGGTGGAGGGCTTCGCACTGCGCTCGGAGGACCTGTGGTTCGTGGCCAACCAGTTCAGGAGGCTGGACAGCAAGAAGTTTCATACAGGTCGCCTAGCATCGCTTCAAGTGGAGGAAGCTTGCCAGGAGCTCAACAAGCAGGAGTCCTTACTGTAGGTGGATGCGGATGCGGGGGTGGAGGAGATGATGGAGGGCGAGGGGACGGGGCATAGGAGTCCTTGCATGCAGGGTGGAAGGGGAGGGGGCATGGGTCTTGTTGTGGGTGGATGCGGGGGTGGAGGAGATCGTGGAAGGCGAGGGGACGGGGGCCCTGTTGCAGGTGGAGGCGAGGGGAGGAGGGATGGAGAAGATGGTGGAGGGGGCCTGCTGAAGGCAGAGGTTAGAGAGGCGGGAAGCGGGGGTGGAGGAGACGATGGAGGGGAGGGGGTCATGCTGCAGTCGGAGGTGGGGGAGGCAGTGAGCAGGGGTGGAGGAGGCGGTGGAGGATGGGCTGTTGCGGGTGGAGGTGGAGGAGGGGAGGCAAGGAGTGGGGGTGGAGGAGGCAGTGGAGGGTCGGTTGGAGGAGGAGGAAGAGGCAGAGGTGGGAGGAGATTCTGGGTGGGGAAAGAGAGGTGACGCGGGGAGAAAGGGATAATGGCAGTTATTGTAATTTCAAAATAAAAGGGTATTATATATAAGAAATTAACAGAATCTGGTTAGTTTTAACAGTCCAGTAGATGGGAGTTAACTGCAGGGTTCACGGGTTGAGGGTAAGCAAGTTTACAGGGTCGAGGGAGGAAATAGGTTGTTTCGAAGGTCGTAGAGGTAATTGACAAAGATTATAGGGTCTGCTAGATAAAAATCCCTATATAACATCCCGTGGGTGTTACTGTTCATGACACCATGATTTTAAAAATCAAATCGAATTGCCATGTTCAATCGATTAAATCAAGAATCGGAAGAAAAATGATTCAACTATCCAACTTTTATTAAAAAAAACTAGTCAAAATCGATAAAAATTCGATTGGAGCACTTAAACTCAGCTCAATTAATTGAACCAAACTATAGGTTCAATCAATTATTTTTTGACAAAAAAAAGATTTCTAATAGATCTATAAAATGCAATCTTTTAAAACTATTAATAACTTAGTTTCATTCTAACCCACAATATAAGACTCCTTTATCTCTTCTATTTCCATATGTGCCAATGACCCATTATCACCCCTATCTTCTTGTCATATGAGCATTGCATCTCTTTCTCCCTACATTGTGCATGAGGTAGTCTACTTCCAGCAACAATAAATGAAGAAAACAATGTCATAATCATACTATGAGAAATACTAAATTAACAACACTTGCCATTAAGTAGAGTATAAATATTTCTAAAATTATAATTTTAAATCTCATACATATAGATGGATTTTATTAAAATGTGTTTATCATGCTCTTTTGAATTTTTCTGATAACATTTATATCCCTATTTTTTAACAATCTTTTATGCTCTTATATTCTTAAAAAAATCACAATATTGTCGTATCTTGATATAATATATGAATACAAAATACTAATAAAAAACAGCTACTATGCATTTTTGTAAAAACATAGAGGATAAACATGTAATTGTAAACAAATAGGGTTATAAGTGCTATTGGAAAAATATGGAAGGATATGAGTTACAAACCTTCTAAAAATATGATGTAGCACTTTTCATATTATTTATATGATTTATCATTGTAGCTCTATTCAACCGGTTGAACTATATTAACCAAACCAACAATCAATTTCATTGGTCAAACCATAAAAATGAAAAACCGATACATGTCCGATTTGATGCTTGGTTCGATTTTTATAACCTTGCATGATAATATTTATCTTACATTGATTGTATCCTAATTTAGCACTCTATCTATTTTTTAAATGTTTGAATGCCCTGATCGTAGTTCAATCATGCAAATGCCGCTATTAGCATTGTATCTACAGAACCATAGAAGGATTTGATTGTCCACTATGTATGCCTGAAAAACCCGAGAATACCCAAGCTAATAATGTGAAATTAAAGTGATGTTCGTTCAAGGAAAGCATATTCGGATTAATCAAAATGACCATTTAATTAATGTCTGATTAAATGTGAAAGCGGTCAGATTTATTTTACTTGCGCAAGCCCAAGGTCAAACTCAGAGATGCCACTGTCTCTTAGGATGACTTTTAGATTATGTAGATGCTAGGCTTTCGAGGAAAAAATTTTCGCCACTATTTTATGCAAATGATGATGAAATGCGAATGCAGAATGCTAATTTTAAGGTTAAATTAACTTAGGATGCAAAATCCAAATTAATGTGCAATTGGGCTTAAAAATCCAGAAGGCTAAATATTTATGCAATGAAAAACTAGAAAACATTTTTATGTTTCTATGACATAAAATGCATGCATGAAAAAGCAACATTTTTTATGAGTTTTATGTAATTATTCACAAAAATGAAATGAAAAAATTATGAAAATTTGACAGTAAGTTAAATATAATGAATTTAACCTACCTTTTTTTTACAATTTCTAGATGCAAAATGAATTTTCTATGAATTAAACAATTGCAGTATGTGTGAATTTCAATAATTCAATTTTATTAATTAGCAAACTTAATTATTTTCTAGAATTAAAATAATCCTACGTATATCTAATCATGATATATCTAGAAAAAATTATAACTCCTCAAAATATTAAGTTTACAGAGAATTAAAAATTAATTATTATGTTCACGGAATAATTTATTTGACCAAAATATGCGTGCAAATTACTTGTTTTTGGAGGCATTACAGAGCACAAATAATTCTACAACATGTCATTTTTCTACAATTTTTTAGGCAAGGAATATTTAACTTTGAATTATTGAAGCTTAGATGGGTAAAATATGGAATTTTTACCATAAATAAAACAATAAATAATCCAAGTTTAAAAAATATAAACAAATTGTCATAACATAGAAAATTAATTAGAGAATATAATGCACTTTATGAATTGTAAAATGATGAGAAATTGAGGTTCCAAATAAGACTCAAACACAAGGTGCAGGATGCAAATTTACAAAATTAAATTACTAAAATAAATGTAAAAAGGACTAAGACGCAATCACCAAACCCTATGGCGGTTTTGTAAAAATTTTCAAGTGCGGGGCATGCACTGCACGTGAGGGTGAGGCTTGGATGGAGCTCTTAAGTTCTTGGCTCGAGTGGAGGTGCGGGCTCCCAAGGCTTGGGCGCAGAGCTTCACATGGCACAAAAAATGGCTTAGGGAGTAGCCTCGGCATGCGGTTTGGTGGAAGGTTTGGGGCAGCGAGCGAGCATTTTTTAGCCGTCCGATGGTAGATGGATCAACAGTAGCTGTAGATTCAACTTTCTCTCTTCTAATCGAGGAGGTTGAGAAGTCGAGGAACAACCCAGGCGATGGTTCTTTGTGGGCCGTCTTCTTGTTGCTCGACGTTGTAAGGTTGCTCCCTAGCAGGAGGATCTACTCCACTAATGCTCTCCTAGGAAAGGAGTTGCTTTCCTATGACTGGAAGAGGGTTTCCTTTGGCTGCTGCCGCGATGGGGAATGTACCATGAATCCTCGTCCCATGTCTTCTAAGAAGAAAGTTTGCCGCAGCACTGAGGAGTGTCGATGATTGAAGCTCCAATGGTGGTCGTTGCTCTTTGAAGGAGTAATGCACGTAACTCCTTGGAAGGGATATGGGTCTTCTCCCTCCTCGATCAAGCTCCTGCAATTGAATATCTCTTCTTCCGCTTCAAGTGTTGCATCAGAAGACCTGTAATTGATTTCTTTGCTCGAGCACAAAGCTCTACCTTGAATGTTGAACCGGTTAGAATAATGGTTGGACGAAGGCTCCGTGAATCGTGTTGGAGGGAAACTTAGCTCCAACCATGGGGAAGGTCGATGGTGAATATAGGTGCGGGAGGTAGTAGAGAAATGACGAGAAATGACGGTGAAGGCGATCTGCATGGGTTTTGATTTGGTTGAAATCAAAAGAAGAAGATGAAATTGGGAGAGGAAGAACACAAAACTGATCGTAGAAGAGATAGAAAAGATAAGATGAGAAAGAAGAAGAATGACGGAAAAGAAACAATACCTGATGGTGGGTGGATGTTGACGCATGGGAATCAACCAACAGGAGATTCTCATTGACCGGATTTATCTCCTCAAGCGGGTTGGCAGGGCTCCTGCAAAGCTTTGCTAGCTTCTAATGAAGAACATTGGCATAGACATGGTCTCCATGGATCTCATTGATATAGAGTCATCACCATCATCGCTCCTGCATCTGTCATGGGCAGAAGAATCGAGGATGGTGGCTTTCTCTCACATGAATGGCGGATGGGTGTCGATGGGGCGGTGATTGGGGTTTTGATGTTGAACGATTAGGTTCGAAACTTAGGGAATTGGTGATGTGGAGGGAGTGGAAGAGCTTGTGGAAGGGGTCAGAGGAGAGAGAGATAGAGATAGAGGGTGTGGCCATGTCGGGAGGAAGCGGCAGTGGTGGTTTGGACGCAAGAACCAGAGGTGGGAGATGAAGTCTCCACTGTCTGATGGGGGTTAGATCGAAGGGGTGTCGATATGCCACATGGCAAACAAAAAGAAATAAAATAAATAAAAAGAAAAGAAGAAGGGAATCAGAATTGTTAGATGAAAGGGACTCATCCAATGATTCAAAGAAGATGCGGCTGGGGAGGATAAGGGGGCATCATGTGGCAACTCTAGGAGCGACCTTGTGTCGCTCCCAGAAAAATCCCAATAAAAATCAAATAAAAAATTAAAATAAAATAGAAAATAAAGTCAAATCAAAAAGTGATCTTCATGAAAGTTGTTCATCTGGATGAGATCTACAACTTTCATGAAAAAACCAAAATAAAAAAATTATTTGTACAGAACGTATTTTGGAGGGTTTTCTATGTACATAGAACACCCTATTTAGGTTTTTGTAACGTTTTTGTATTTTTTTAATAAGAAATTTTAAAATAAAATTCTAATGAAATAAAATAAATCTTTATATATTAATACGATTTTTTTGTTTTTAATATTTAAGTAAATAAAGAAATAAAATAAAAGGAACTTATATACATATTATAATCACAGACTAAGAGTGATTTATTTTCTTTGATTTTTAATTCAGTTTTGTTTTATATTTTTGTACACTTTATTAAACATAAATCAAAGAAAAGAAATGAAAAGGAAATAAATCAAAATGACTTATTTTTGTACATAACATTACAAGGTAAAAATCAGTCAATATTACAATATACAATAAGTTCCCAAAGCTCCAGTTTCACATATGAACCCCGATTCTTTTGAATTTGATCTTGATTTATAGATAACTGAATGTATATTAATTCAAAAGGAGAAGGGATTCATAGGATTCTATAGGAGAGATATATTCACGTTTACGGCTTTTGTCTCCAAACTACGATTTAGATGGGCATTTACAAGAAAGTATTTTTTTAATATTTTCCTTCGTTAATGTTAGTAATTTGTACAATACTAAGTTTTTTTATTTGATTTGAGGTTAGAGAAAAATATTTAAAAAATAAGGGAAGTTATGGTAATACACATGTGATAATGTAACTGATTTTTGGGCTTCTTATTTATGCAATTATAAATGCTAAAATATGGATATTATGTACATATGCATGAATGATATAAATCCTATTTAAATGATTATATGAAATTATTTACTTGAGAAGAGAGCTCTATTTTCATATTTTAGAGTGATGAATCACATATTCATCAATCCCTTATACTTAAACCTTGCTCGTCCATAAGAAACTAAAATAAAATGCATAAGTGAAATGATGTTGGGTTCCATACCAAGGTGTTGGAGCCCTAACCACCTGCTTCCATGCCAACCACTCTTTAGGTCCCGTCCACATTAGCAGCTTCTTCAAAGCAGCGGTTGAAACCACTCAATAACCACATAACCTCTATCGAGACTCCTCTTCAAATACCCCATTAGTAGAGAGATTTTGCTTCGTCCACCCTTGAGAGAAGCAACATCTAGCCATCCACTCCTCTTAACGATAGGAAGAAAGGGGATAGCTTGAGCGATCATGGAGTTTGTTCCAGGATGACCCATGGCAAGAGGCCATGCTACAATGTCTTGAGGATGGCTGTTTGAGCTTAGAGCCATGGTTGGGCACTTCAAGCAAAGACCTCGAGCCAATTGAGCCTCGCACCCAAGTGAAGGATATGGGAAGATCCTTAAGCGCATCATGGGAGCGTGAGGATCGCATCATATGCGATTGGGAGCGACTAGTCGTACTAGTCGCTCGAGGCAACAGAATTTTAAAAAAATTAATCGGATGAAACCACATGATTCAAGAACACTTCTTGAATCTTTTCATCTAAACCACAACAAGTATTAGGTTTACCTCATGAAGCATGGTTGTAATCGAGTCTCTAAATGAAGAGTCCTCCTATCTCAAGTCCGATCCAATAGAGGAGACGCTTGCGAGCACGTTGATGAGACGTGCGCTCCTCACAATCCATGTTGATGATCCAAACTATGAATCTCCTGATCTCGTCACACGAGGTCCGACATCTTCTTCACGAGCGAGGTGTACCGACGACATCTTCTTCATAATCTGGCAGCATAACGATGATGTTGTGGCGATGGATACTCTCTCTAGGGCTCCATTGTGGACGGTCACAATGAGAGAGGGAGAGAATTGGCGTGTAGAGAAAGGGGGAGAGAGTTTAATTCCTCTTGGAATTATATATGTGTTGTCTAAAAGGCAAGGACTACCCTTCCTTTTATACTAGTTGGATGTATATGGATCTCAATCCATGTGCCCTCTTAATCCAATGATTTAGATTAAGAGGTTATTAATCAATGGTCATGATTTGTTGCTACAAATTTGCAACAACAAGTATAATTAAAATAAATTAATTATATCTCTTATCGAGATACAAATTAATTTATTTTGATTTCAATTATAATAAATAGATAATAAGGGAGGCAACCACCACCCTAAAAAGAGGGTGCCCCCCTCGACTTGGTCAAGGAGGACAACCACCCTGTTGGTGGTTTTACCTTCCTTAATATGTGTTTATTATATAGGATAAAATGCAAAAATAATTATTACATTTATTTCACAAAAATAATTCCAAATTATATTTGTGAAAACATCAATCATGGCATTGATAAATATTAATCATATTCATATATCCAACATAATATGTAAATTATATTTACAGTTAATTGTTTATTGTAAATCCAATTCACAACAATATACAATTTGTAATTCTATTTACAATTAAATCTCTCCATCATATTATAAATCATATCAATATCCATGATTATTGTGGATAGTGATATCCACATTAATAATATCATTGATAATTAAATCATATTTAATCATCTTGGATCTCTATTCTCATGTGCCCAAATAACATGAATGGCATTCACATTATTCACATCTTTTATAATTAAATAACATTTAATCATCTAAGATAACTCTCCTTATATGACCAAATAATATGAATAAAATTCATATTATTCATGATTAATCACATTTAATTATCCACTTCTCAATGCTCGGATACATATATCAATATTGAAATTATCCTTGAACTCTTTCAAGGATAATTTGCTTTCTCCGCGGATACTTGGAGATAAGGACATGTCGATTGTATTATTCCACATGTAGTGACTTGGATATTAAAATCACATCTCAAATCCAGATCTTTGGAGCTCTCATAGATGCTGGACTAAATCAAGACCGTAAATCTAATCTTCTTATTGTTTCTGAATCACATTCAAATCAAGGTCCAACTTTTGGACTAAGATCAGATTACTTCTCTACTGAGAGGAGTCACTAAAATCCAGACCCATTTCTGAAGGATATGGTAAGATCCTCAAGCGCATCACGAAAGCGTGAGCGTCGTATCGAATACGACGAGGAGCGACTAGTCGCACTAGTTGCTCGATGCATCGGAATTTAAAAAATTTTCATACGACGAAACCACATGATCCAAGAACACTTCTCATATCGTTTCATTTAAACCACAAACAAGTAATAGGATTACCTCTTGAAGCGTGGTTACGATCGAGTCTCTAAACAAAGAGACCTACTGTCTCAAGTCCGATCCGACGGAGGAGACGCTTGCGAGCGCGGGGATGAACCGCGTGCTTCTCGCAATCCATGTTGATGATCCAAGCGGCGGATCTCCTGATCTCGACACACGAGATCCGACGTCTTCTTCACGGGCGAGGTGCACCGAAGGAGACGGAGATCCATGAGCAGACGATCGGGCAGCATAACGATGATGCTGCGACGATGGAGAACCTCTCTAGGGCATCCATGGTGGATGGCCATGAGAGGGAGAGAGAATAGGCGTGTAGAGAGAAAGAGAGAGAGAGAGAGAGATGATGTGCTTCTCAAGCATTACGTAACAAGAGAGCATGGTATGCCTCTCTTATAGGATTTTGGGATCCATGTATCTCAATCCATGGGACATACAAAATCAATGGATGAGATTGATTTATGTCCATCCAATGGTCAAGATTGTTGTTTGTAAAAACCAACAAATAATAATCTAATTTAAATCAAATATATTTGACATCTCAAATATATTTCAATCCTAAATTAGATCAAGCAATTATGGAGAGATTTGCATGGAGATCTCCACATTAGGAGTGGTGGGGGCGGCTAATAATTTCCTTGTGGAATTGGTGGCCGTCCACCATCTCTCCATGGTGGAGACAAATCCATGTAATCTCACAAGATTACATATCTCCATGAATTTCTCCCATAATTTCCAACAACTTTTGTTGGGATTTATTCACCAAAAATAATTCACAATTAATTTTGGGAATATTACAATCTTGACATTGGAAAATTGTGAATCATATTCACAACCCAAAACAAAATATAATTTATATTTTCAATTAATTAATCAATGTGTATCCAATACACATTAATAACTAATTAACAAATATAAATTATAATTAGCTCTCTAATACATTATAAATCACATTTATAATATATTATGAATAATTGGATATTACTATCCACATTATTCTTATCCATAATAAATAAATCACATTTACTTATATTGGATAACTTATTCTCATGTGCCTAAATAATATGAATCACATTCACATTATTCACATCTTTGATAATCAAATCACATTTAATTATCTAAGATAACTCTCCTTATAATATGAATCAAATTCATATTATTCATGGTAATTAAATCCCATTTAATTATCCATTTTCTCAATGCTCGGATACATATATCAACAATAGAATTATCCATGAACTCTTTCAAGGATAATGCGCTTTCTCCACGAATACTTGGAGATAAAGACAGGGCGATTGTATTGTTCCACGCATAGTGACTTGGATATTGAGATCGCATCTCAAATCCAGATCTCGGGCCTCACATAGATGCTTGATTAAATCAAGACCGCAAATCTAATCTTCTCATTACATCTGAATTACATTCAGATTAATGTCCAACATTTGGATCAAGATCAGATTACTTCTCTACTGAGAGGAGTCACTAAAATCCAGACCCGTTTCATCACTACCTAGGAATGGAAGCGTCATGGTTATACAACCGTTTATGATCACATCACCCTGAAGTATTCCCAATACCTGTACATCCTGCATATTGGAAGACTAAGAATAATCCCGAAGTATAAGATCAATTTTACACTGTCTACTTCAGGGATTTATCATTAAGTTTCTCATTCGATCATTGGGAGTTGGTATCGATCATATACTTTCCAAAAGCATATATCATACCCAGGTGTTGATCATATACTTTCAAAAGTATATATCAAACCTACAAATTCAGTCGAGCTTCCAAAGCGAGACGACCGTGCATGGAATTTGATTATTCCCAATATCTCATGAGTGAGCTCATGTCTTCCGGTTCAGTAACTGAACCTGTACGATCCCTTTGAGAGATCGTATTACTCATATGCCCTTATATGCACACCAGTGCGCCGGTGTATAGACCTTGATTAGGTCATCAACCTATTGGTCTGCCAAATGTACATACTCAGACATATAGTAACACATCTGTCTCCGGTCAGAGGATGTGTGCCTATATCATGACAGCATACAATATAGGACTTTGGTTATCTCGATCTCGTTAAGTCAACTCTCTGACCTAACTAATCTGACACCTCCCAATCTTTATTCCTATGCAGAGGACCTGCATCAAGAGGTCGGTCAGATATCAGCCTAACTGAGAAAGGATTGCCATCTCCTACCCAGGCTGGAGATCATCTCTTAACAATCATTTGATGGTGTTTGATGAGTCCTCAATCTAACTCATTAGATGTTCATCCAAGCACCAGCCTTTATGATTCAATATTTGAATCAACAGCTGTATGATCATCAAGATGGCCATGGTACATAACCCTAATTGTACTAAGGGGCCTATTATGCAAATTATTCATTCTTCATTTCAGATCAGGGAATGATATTCGCAATAACATTTATTGCATAATGGCTCACCGTGGGCTCGCATGTCCAACAATCTCCCACTAGCCCAAAGAGCCACTAATAGGCTAATCATTTAAACCCACACTCATGTGACAATCATAGGCTATTTAGAAAATAGCTAGGTAAGTTGATCAGTCACCCTGTTCCCAAGAGACTACACCAAGTCCTTTTACGGCACTTTCATATCCCCTAGTAACAGTGCTCGCATACAACGCGAATGTTGCATCTTATGTAACCAATACTCAATTTTGTCGGTTATAGTGACCTTGACACTACATCTTATTAATTATCATAACCAGTATTCTCATAATCCTTATTAGAATACCTTCATTCCTGGAGATATGTAACTCCTAAGGTATCTACAGTTAAGACCTTTTAGATCACTATTCTTAATTTCTTGAAGATAAGACTTTGAGATCACTATCTCAAAAGTTTTGCCTTCTATGAAGATATTGTTATTACTGCAATCAAGTGTTTTATCACCATAGTAGTAACAGTTTACTACTTCCACTGTATGGTAGACATCTGGATTTTGTACACATCTAGCATACACCCAGCTTCTTGGAACTTATGCACAAGGGCAAGCAGTTTGCATTCACATCCTCAACTCTTTGAGGTGTTATCCCTTTAGATAGGTCAGTACCATATCTTTGAGGGAAGGAAGCCTTTCTTGGAATTTTCCAGAAAATGGAATAAGTCTAAGGTGTACTACTAATGTGTTGGTCCCAATACCCTCTTCTCTTTGCTTCTGAACATCTTCAGAACTAGGATCTAGGAGGTATCCTTGAGATCATATCTCAAGGTATGGAACAACCAAATTATAAAACACTTACTAGTATCATCCTTAGATCATTCCAAATGATTAGGATATTATCTACATTTAGCACGATGAATACAATGGCACTTCCACTAAGCTTCACATGGTTCATCAAGATTCTATCTGAAATCATAACATTTATAATTTCATCAAATCTTATGTTCCAACTACAAGAAGCTTATTTGAGTCCAAAGATGGAGTTCTTTGGCTTGCACACCTTGCTTTCCTCAACCATGAAGCCCTGGGGCTACTTCATATGAATATCCTCAGAGAGGTATTCATAGAGGAATGCAATCTTGACTCACAGCATGAAGATATCATAGTCAAGTTGTGTAGCTATAGTTAGCAATATTCTGATGGGTTAAAGCAAGGTCATCGGAGAGCAAGTCTCATCGCTAGTGATGTCTTCTCTTCGATGTGTAGCTCATGGCTACGAACCGTGCTTTGAAGGTCTCTACCTTCTCATCAGGTTTCCTCTTTCTCTTGAAGATCCATTTAAACCTTAATGGGTCTTACCCATATAGGTGGATCCTCGAGGGTCCATATACAACACTTGTATATGAAGTCTACATTAGACTTTTATTGCTAACATCCATCTTTCCATGTCATGATCCTCGGGAACTTCATCACATGAAGTCCGATCATTTTCAGACTTAACTGACACATGGAATACATCCTCAAACTTATTTGAAGAGGTATTAGTGTTTCATCTTTAATTGTCTATTTAGTTTCCGATTTCAGGAGCCTCATTATCTTCTCAAGATTAAATAAGTTCCTTTACTTCATTTTCATCTTGATTCTCAAGAGAGTCATCCTCTAAGAATCATATTCTCATAGATGAGATCCTTTAAGAATCTCAAGGTCATAAAGTAGGTATCCAATACCATCCTTTATTCTCCTAATGAAGTAGCACTCTCTGGGGCTAGATTCCAGCTTTCTAGCATGGAACCTTGTTAAAGATATATATTGTAGTCTCTACTACATATATATCTTGGAAACTAATAGATAATCATGTTAATATTCATCATTGATTATATCATGTCACACATGATCCCATTGTATCTCCCTACAACTCTTATTGAGTTTAGGTTTATTAGGAGGATTACGATAGGAATGATATCTACATCTCCATAAGGTATTCCTTGAATTCATCTAACAGGTACAAAGCTACCTTGGTTAGATCGAATTCATTTCATCTTCTTTCAAACTTTGGCTCTAAATCAAAATTGTGAAATCTTTGACCATTTCAAAGTTTTCTAAGTGAAGAGAAGAAATCTCATATCACAAATAATCATTAATAGATATCACATATCCATAATGTTTATTCTGATATAGATGATTCATATAGATCAATATATATGAGATCTTGAATACCTTGACATCTTACACCTTTCCCAAAGAAGGGTGTATTGAAATTTTTACTTTGAATACAATATTCATAAGTATGCAAGTTTTGAAATTTTAGACATTCTGAAGTTTCATCTCTTACTTGTCCATTGATCTTATCAATAGACATATGTCCAAAACATGATGCCAGATCATTGTCAAATGATATTTATCCTCCTATTGATCTTTAAAGGTTTAATTTTCCGTATTAGAAATCTTAATGAACCATTCATTAATTTTCTAATTTAGTGGAGTCCACTAGATGTTAGATTACTATCTGAAATATCCCCATCATAACTCTTTATGATAGATCTATTTCAGAATTCATGCTTATTCCCAACATTTCGAAATAAGCTATGAGTGTATTCTAATATCCAGGTCATAGAGACATTCTCTAAGACTAAGGGCTCGGACTGAAAATATGAAGTCTATTGATCCAATGGAAATTGTTGCAACAATTGCATCACTTCCAACATGGATGACCATTAAACCTTTACGATCAAATTTCTAATATTCTAATACAGATGCAACCAATTGCAAGTGTCATTAGAAGATTGAGATACAATTATTAGACTTTATCTTATCAAATAAGCAAGTCAATTTCAATGATTATATGTAGATTATTCTGATGTACTATTAGGTTCCTTCTCTAAGGATTCTAGATAGATTTGATAGTCATCCTATCAACACATCAACTTATTGCAGTATTGGCATTCATCCAACTTTTTAGATGTCATATGGAAGTCACAGAAGTATAGTCAACTCTTTCACTATACTTCTTACTTGGGTTCAACCCATGCTTCCACTACGCTTCTTTTATCTATAAGCAACCATTGCTCAAGACCAAGGATCTCTTATGTTAAAAATCAAATATTTCAATATAAAAGTATTTCAACATTTATACATCTTCATTCAATTCAATCTAATATGAATATTATGAAGCTTCATGAATGACTAGAGTACAGACAGTAGAATGATAACATTCATCGTATCTACATCCATTTAAACTCTTAAAACTTAGGTTCAGGTAGGTACTCAAACAATTTGAATACATCATATCATATAGAGCCACCATTCTCCATAATGCAGAGAACCATGTCATTCATGATTATATGTTGAGAGCACATATGTATGCCAGAACATCTTCTTAGATTTTATAAGGATTATTTGATAATTATGATCATTATCGACATGTCACTTCAAAGGTACATTCGATGAGATCAAGATTTATAGAGACATACAAACCCTAGGGTTTTAGTCCTATTGTCTTATTTAATCATCATTCCTCATTATTATAAGGAAACTTGCACATTGCAACCACATACATTATGTATTCAACTGTAAGTACAATATCTGGATCATAGGTCCAATCCATGATATTTTACTGGTTATTATTGAGTATAATATTAAGTGGGTTTAATGAAGGATTATCTGAAATAAGAAATTTGTATAAACAAATATAAATATATAATTTACTTTGATTTAGGAATTTTTATATCAAAGTTGTCTTGCCTTGTCAATACTGAAAGTTCATTCCTTAATCACTTTCAATGTAAGAGATATACTTTCCATTATATCTCAAGCAAGATATGGGATCTCCTTCCTTATCTTTGTTACATCCCAATAATATGAGAACATGCAACTCCGATAAAAAGAAGCGGGAACACATTCCGTCTTGCAAATCCAACTTGCATCTCCCAATTCGGTCTTTAACACCCGGGCCCACCACTCCTAAGGTGATGTTGACCCGTCGTTAATTGAACCAACCGTCAACAGGAATAGAACTCGCTATGCGTAATACAATATCGCCCCAATAATATGAGGATCCAATGATGGGGTCACTACGCATACGACCTTACTCTTTCGAGAAGCAAAGAGCCCGATCCAAATGAGCTTGCATATAGGAGCTGTCACTTTGGACAGACGTCTCCTATATACAATCTCTGACGACGGAACCCTTCGCCTTGACGGGAGACCATGGATGTCACTTATGTGATCATCCATATCATATTCAAATTCTAATTAATTATCGTGAATCATATTCACATAATTAATTCTTCCAAGGGAAATAACAAATCTATTATAATAGAGTATTTTTAATTGGATATAATTAACTTAATCATATTAAATTAATTATCAATCCAATTCAATCAACAAACTTGATTTTACTTGAATACATGGTATTTTCTCAAAATACGTATTAATTCCAATTTTAATAATTAGAAAATACATCATGATCTCTCAGGCATCATTCGTTCCCTACCTGTTGTCATGGCCAGTACCGACGGGAGTGGGACGGACGCATACGTTGCAACCTGCTACCCAGCGATCCCCGACTAGACACCATATCCTCCTCGGGAAAAAATAATGCCGAGTCAATCACTTTGTACTTGAGATGAACATCGGTTCTTCAACCGAAATTATACCATATAGTAATAATCAAAACATTTTTGATTATATGGAAATTTGCTAGACAAATTCCCAATCCTATTCAAGCAAGGAGTTTGATGATTGTGTTTCGAATTATGATCTAGATCAAATCTAATCAATTATTGGTTGAAGCGAAGTCAATTAAGGAAATAATCATCATACAATATTTCTCAAATATTTTCCATAATTATTTCATGAAATTAACAATTAATTTCACTAATTGACAATCATATGGTTCTTGATTAGGAAGTAATTTCAGTAGTGACCCTTACTAAAATTAGCATATCTCAATCAATTTAAATCCAAATTAAGAAAAGTAAATTTCCAAAGTTTGCTAATTTGATTTAAAACAGAATCTATGTGATTTGCATGCATTTCAAGGTGTTTCTAAAAAGTAATTAACTCCTTACTTACGTTAAGATTCGCAGTTCCCATAACAGTGAATACATGTTCATTAAAACAACCATATCTCGAGCAAACGGAATCCGATTTACGTAAACTCCAAATCCTATGTTTTCCTTATTTAATGGAGAACAAAAAACCAATGTTATTTTCGTGTTTAAACAATTAAAACAGGGCCGGAAATTTTATACTAACAGAGATGCGAAAATGAAATGCGATAAAACTTTTTGCAACCCTAACGAACCCAAGTCCGCCTTCGGTTTTATGGATCGTATCTAAAACCTTCGACCTAAGGCTCTGATACCAATTGAAGGATATGGTAAGATCCTCAAGCGCATCACGGAAGCGTGAGCGTCGTATCGAATACGATGAGGAGCGACTAGTCGCACTAGTTGCTCGATGCAGCGGAATTTAAAAATTTTCATACGACGAAACCACATGATCCAAGAACACTTCTCGGATCGTTTCATCTAAACCACAAACAATTAATAGGATTACCTCTTGAAGCGTGGTTGCGATCGAGTCTCTAAACAAAGAGACCTCCTGTCTCAAGTCCGATCCGACGGAGGAGACGCTTGCGAGAGCGGGGATGAACCACGTGCTTCTCGCAATCCATGTTGATGATCCAAGCGGCGGATCTCCTGATCTCGACACATGAGATCCGACGTCTTCTTCACGAGCGAGGCACACCAAAGGAGACGGAGATCCACGAGCAGATAATCGGGCAGCATAACGACGACGCTGCGACGATAGAGAACCTCTCTAGGGCATCCATGATGGACGGCCATGAGAGGGAGAGAGAATAGGCGTGTAGAGAGAATGAGAGAGAGAGATGATGTGCTTCTCAAGCATTGTGTAACAAGAGAGCATGGTATGCCTCTCTATTTATAGAGTTTTGGGATCCATGGGTCTCAATCCATGGGACATATAAAATCAATGGATGAGATTGATTTATGTCCATCCAATGGTCAAGAATGTTGTTGGTAAAAACCAACAAATAATAATCTAATTTAAATCAAATATTTTGACATCTCAAATATATTTCAATCCTAAATTAGATCAAGCAATTATGGAGAGATTTGCATGGAGATCTCCACATTAGGAGTGATGGGGACGGCTACCAATTTCCTTGTGGAATTGGTGGCCGTCCACCATCTCTCCATGGTGGAGACAAATCCATGTAATCTCACAAGATTACATATCTCCATGAATTTCTCCCATAATTTCCAACAACTTTTGTTGGGATTTATTCACCAAAAAGAATTCACAATTAATTTTGGGAATATTGCAATCTTGACATTGGAAAATTGTGAATCATATTCACAACCCAAAACAAAATATAATTTACATTTTCAATTAATTAATCAATGTGTATCCAATACACATTAATAATTAATCAACAAATATAAATTATAATTAGCTCTCTCTAATACATTATAAATCACATTTATAATATATTATGAATAATTGGATATTACTATCCACATTATTCTTATCCATAATAAATGAATAATATTTAATTATATTGGATAACTTATTCTCATGTGCCCAAATAATATGAATCACATTCACATTATTCATATTTTGATAATCAAATCACATTTAATTATCTAAGATAACTCTCCTTATAATATGAATCAAATTCATATTATTCATGGTAATTAAATCACATTTAATTATCCATTTTCTCAATGCTCGGATACATATATCAACAATATAATTATCCATGAACTCTTTCAAGGATAATACGCTTTCTCCGCGAATACTTGGAGATAAGGACTGGGCGATTGTATTGTTCCACGTATAGTGACTTGGATATTGAGATCACATATCAAATCCAGATCTCGGGCCTCACATAGATGCTTGATTAAATCAAGACTGCAAATCTAATCTTCTCATTACATCTGAATCACATTCAGATTAATGTCCAACATTTGGATCAAGATCAGATTACTTCTCTACCGAGAGAAGTCACTAAAATCCAGACTCATTTCATCACTCCCTAGGAATGGAAGCGTCATGGTTATACAACTATTTATGATCACATCACCCTCAGGTATTCCCAATACCTGTACATCCTGCATACTGGAAGTCTAAGAATAATCCCGAAGTATAAGATCAATTTTACACTGTCTACTTCAGGGATTTATCATTAAGTTTCTCATTCGATCATTGGGAGTTGGTATCAATCATATACTTTCCAATAGCATATATCAAACCCAGGTGTTGATCATATACTTTCAAAAGTATATATCAAACCTACAAATTCAGTCAAGCTTCCAAAGCGAGACGACCGTGCATGGAATTTGATTATTCCCAATATCTCATGAGTGAGCTCATGTCTTCCGGTTCAGTAACTAAACATGTATGATCCCTTTGAGAGATCGTATTACTCATATGCCCTTATATGCACCCAGCACGCTGGTGTATAGACCTTGATTAGGTCATCAACCTATTGATCTGCCAAATGTACATACTCAGACATATAGTAAGACATCTGTCTCCGGTCAGAGGATGTGTGCCTATATCGTGACAGCATACAATATAGGACTTTGGTTATCTTGATCTCGTTAAGTCAACTCTCTGACCTAACTAATCTGACACCTCCGAATCTCTATTCCTATGCAGAGGACCTGCATCAAGAGGTCGGTCAGATATCAGCCTAACTGAGAAAGGATTGCCATCTCCTATTCAGACTGGAGATCATCTCTTAACAATCATTTGATGGTGCTTGATGAGTCCTCAATCTAACTCATTAGATGTTCATCCAAGCACCAGCCTCTATGATTCAATATTTGAATCAACAGCTGTATGATCATCAAGATGGCCATGGTACATAACCCTAATTGTACTAAGGGACCTATTATGCAAATTATTCATTCTTCATTTCAGACTAGGGAATGATATTCGCAATAACATTTATTGCATAATGGCTCGCCGTGGGCTCGTTTGTCCAACAATATCATCGCTCCCTTGGAATGTAATAGTCATGGTTATACAATCGTTTATGATCTCATCACCATCATATATTCCTAATACATGTACATACTGCATACTGGAAGACCCAAAATAAACTCGAAGTTTTAGATCTCTTTTAGACTGTCTCCTTCAGGGTTTTATCATTAAGTTTCTCAATTGACTATTGAGAGTTGGTATCGATCATATACTTTTCAAAAGCATATATAATGCCCAGGTGTTGAGCATATACTTTCCAAAAGCATATATCAAACCTACAAATTCAGTCAAGCTTTCAAAGCAAGACGATCGTGCACGGAATTTGATTCTTTTTCTCATGAGTGAGAATATGTCTTCTGGTTCAGTAAATGAACTTGTATGATCTCTTTAAGAGATCGTATTACTCATATGCCTTTGTATTTACACCAACACGCCAGTGTATAGGCCTTGATTAGATCACCAACCTATTGGTCTGCAAAATGTACATACTCAGACATATAGTAACACATATATCTTTGGTCAGAGGATGCATGCCTATATCGTGACAGCATACGATATAAGACTTTGGTTATCTCGATATCATTAAGTCAACTCTTTGGTCTAACTTATCTAAGACCTCCTAATCTCTATTCCTATGTAGAGGACTTGCATCAAGAGGTCGGTTAGATATCAACTTTTAGAGAAAGGATTGCCTTCTCCTTCTCAGGCTGGAGATCATATCTTAATAATCATTTGACGGTGCTTGATGAATCCCCAATCTAACTCTTTAGACATTCATCCAAGCACCAGCCTCTATGATTCAATAATTGAATCATCAGTTATGATCATTAAGATGGCCGTGGTAAATAACCCTCATTGTACTAAGGGACCTATTATGCAAATTAGTTATTCTTCATTTCAGATCAGGGAATGATATTTGCAATAACATTTATTTCATAATGGCTCGCCATGGGCTCGCATGTCCAACAATCTCCCATTAGCCCAATAAGTCAGTAATGGGCTAATCTTTAAACCCGCATGCATGTGACAATCATAGGCTATTTAGAAAAGTAGCTAGATAAGTTGATCAGTCACTCTGTTCCCGAGAGACTACGCCAAGTCCTTTTACGACACTTGCATATCCCCTAGTAACAGTGCTCGCATCCAATGCGAATTTTGCATCTTATGCAATCAATACTCAATTTTGATAAAGTACTTATAGTGTCATTGACACTACAACTCAATAATCATTATAACTAGTATTTCCATTATCCTTATCAGAATACCCTTATTCCTAGAGATCTCTACCTCCTAAGAAATCCAAAGTTAAGACGTTTTAGATCTCTATTTATAAAGTCTTAATTTCTTGAAGATAAGACTTTGAGATCACTATATCTAAGTCTTGTCATCTTTGAAGGTATTGATATTACTACGATCAAGTGTTCTATCTCCATAGTAGGATTAGTAACATCTTACTACTCCCACTACATGGCAGAAATCTGACTTTTGTACACATCTAACATACACTGAGCTTCTCAAAGCTGATGCACTATGGCATGTAGCTTTGGTATTCAAATACTCAACTCTTTGAGATGTTATCCCTTTTTTAGATAGATCAGTACCATATCTTAAGGGAAAGAAGCCTTTCTTGGAATTTTCCAGAAAATAGAACATATCCAAGGTGTACCACTAATGTGATGGTCTCAATACCCTCTTCTCTTTGCTTCTGACCAACTTAGGAACTAAGATCTAAGAGGTATCCTTGAGATCTCATCTCAAGGTATGGAAAAACCTGATTATAAAACACTTATTATTATCCTTATATCATTCCAAATGATTAGGATATCATATATGTTTAGCATGATGAACACAATGACACTCCCACTAAGCTTCACATGATTCATCAAGATTCTATCTGAAATCGTAACCTTTATAATTTCATCAAATCTAATGTTCCAGCTACAATAAGCTTATTTGAGTCCATAGAAGGAGTTCTTCAGCTTGCACACCTTGCTTTCCTCGACCATGAAACCCTAGGGCTACTTCATATGAATATCCTCATAGAGCTATTCATAGAGGAATGCAATATTGGCGATGTCATAGTTAAGTTGTGTAGCTATAGTTAGCAATATTCTGATGGGCTTAGGCATGGTCACTAGAAAGCAAGTCTCATCGCAAGCGATGTCTTCTTTCTGCATGTATTTTGAGGATACGAACCGTGCTTTGAAGGTCCCTACCTTCTCATCAGGTTCCCTATTTCTCTTGAAGATCCATTTACACATAACATGTTTTACCCTTATAGGTGGATCCTCGAGGGTCCATATACAACACTTGTATATGAAGTCTACTTTAGACTTTACTACTAACATCCATCTTTCAATGTCATGATCTTAAGAAGCTTCATCATATGAAGTAATATCATTTTGTCAGACTTAACTGACACATGGAATCCATCCTCAAACTAATTTGAAGAAGTATGAGTGTTTCATCTCCAATTATTCTTTTAGTTTCCGATTTTAGGAGCCTCATTATCTTCTCAGGATTAAATGAGTTCCTTCACTTCATTTTCATCTTGATTCTCAAGAGAGTCATCCTCTAAGAATCATATCCTTAGAGATGAAATCTTTTAAGAAACTCAAGGTCATAAAGTATGTATCCAATACATCCTATATTTTCTTAATGAAGCAACACTCTCTGGTGCTAGATTCTAGCTTACTTGCATCCATGACAATGTTATGGACCAAGCAACCTTAAATTATCAAGTGTTCAACACTAGGCTAGGTTCCAAACCATAGCTTACGAGGGTTTTTGGGTTTATATCCGCATGGAATCTTATTAAGGATATATATATATATATTATGGTCTCTACTACATATATACCTTGGAAACTAAGAGGTAATTATATTAAGATTCATCATTGATCAAATCATGTCACACATGATCTAACTGTATCTCCCTATAACTCCATTGAGTTTAGGTGCAGTAGAAGGGTTGAGATAGGAATAATATTCCTTTCGCCTTAAGGTATTCCTTGAATTCATCTAATAGGTACTTGCTACCTAGGTTAGATCAAATTTATTTTGTTTTCCTTCAAACTTTGATTATAAACCAAAATTGTGAAATCTCTGAATATTTCAAAGCTTTCTAAGGTGAAGGAAAGAAATCTCATATCATAAATAATCATCGAATGATATCACATATCATCAATGTTTACTATGATACAGATGATCCAAATACATCAATATGTATGAGATCTTGAATACATTGACATCTAACATCATTTCCAAAGAAGGGTGTCAGACATTTAATATTCACAAGTATGTAATATTTGAAAGTTCAGACATTCTAAAGTTTCATCTCTTACTAGTCTATTGATCTCATCAACAGACTTATGTCCAAGGTTTGATGCCAGATTATTGTCAAATGATCTTCATCCCCCTATTGATCTTTAAAGGTTTAATTTTCAGTATTAGAAATATTAATGAACCATTCATTAATTTCTTAATTTAATAGAGCCCAGTAGATGTTAGACTACTATCTGATATATATCCATCATAACTCATTATGATAGGTTTATTCCAGAATTCATGTTTATTTCCAATATTTATAAATAAATAATGAGTGTATTCTATTATCTGGGTCATAGAGACATTCTCTAAGACTTAGGGCTCTCCCACTGAAAATATGAAGTCTCTCTATCCAATAGAGATTGTTGCAACAATTGCATCAATATCCATGTAGATGACTATTAAACCTTATGATCTAGTCTTCTAAAATATATGCAATCATTTGCAAGTGTTATTATAAGAATGAGATACAACTATCAGACTTTGATCTTATCAAATAAGAAAGTCAGTTTAAATGATTATGATTGGTTTAGGTAGTGCGACCGACCTATTATGGGCACTTATGGGACTCCGTGTGTGAGAGGAACAATCCATTCATGGCTTGGACATCATTGGACTCACCCTCATGTCAAAAAGAAAAATAACATGTAACAAGAACAAGGGGATTCTTCACTAAGACAGGGGTGCCTCGCGAGCCGGGCTTTTCGAGATGAGGCCTTTTGATAAAGCCAAGTCAATTTCGGGCAACCAAATCATGCAACTTGGGCTATGGTCAGCTCAACACCAATCAAGAACCCCCAAGGGATTCTAAGAATTCTTGGTATACATTCATTCCAACCTTGAACCCTCTTTTCGAAATTCATTGATATTGAATCAATCGAACGCACTTCTCAGACTTGTTCCACTTTTGGAAGACCCTACATTATGTCACCAACTCTCGATTTGTCATATATTCCAATGCACTATCTCTAAGGATTTTAGATAGTCTTGATAGTCATACTATCAATACATTGATTTCTTGCAGTATCGACATTCATCCAACTCTTTGGATGTCATATGTATGGAAACCATAGAAGTACAGTCAACTCTTTGACTTTCCTTCGATCTTGGGTCTAACACATGCTTCCATTGCTCTCCCTTCATCTATAAACAACCATTGCTTAAGACAAAGGATCTCTTATGTTGAATTCAAAAGGCTTCAATATCAGAGTATTTCAATATTTGTACATGCTTCATTCAATTCATACAATTTGAATATTTTGAAGCTTCATGAACGACTAGAGTATAGATAGTAGAATGACGACATTCATCGTATCAATATACATCTAAACTCTAAAAGACCTTGATTTAGGTAGGTACTCAAACATTTTGAATACATCATCTCTTATAGAGCCACCATTCTGCATGATGTAGTGAACCATGTCATTCATGATTAAATGTTGAAAGCACATATGTATGCCGTACATATCTTAGATTTTATAAGGATTATTTGAAAATTACGATCATCATTGACATGCCACTTACAAAGTACATTCGATGAGAGACAAAGACCATAGAGACATATAAACCCTAGGGTTGTAGTCCTAATGTCTATTTAATTGTCATTCCTCATTATTACGAGGAAACTTGCACATTGCAACCATATTCATTATATGTCCAACTGCAGGTACAATATCTTGACTATGGATCCAGTCTATAATATTTTATTGGTTGTTATCGAGTATATTATTGAGTGAGTTTAATGAGGATTATCTGAAATAAGAAATTTACATAAATAAATATATACATATTTTATTTTGATTTAGGAATTTTATATCAAAATTGTCTTACCTTGTCAATACTGAAAGTGCATTCCCTTAATCACTTCCAATGTAAGAGATATACTTAACATTATATCTCAAGCAAGATCTGGGATCTCATTCCTTATCTTTGTCACATCCTAATAATATAAGAACCTGTAACTTGGATAAAAGAAGCAGGAATACATTCCGCCTTACAAGTCCAACTTGCATTCTCAATTCGATCTTTAACACCCGGGCCCACCACCCCTAAGGTGATGTTGACTCGTCGTTAAGTGAATCAACCGTCAACATGATTAGAACTCGCTATGCACAATCCAATATCACCCCAATAATATGAGGACCCGATATTGGGGTCACTACGCATATGCCCTACTCTTTCGAGCAGCAAAGAGTCTGATCCAGATGCGCTTGTATGCAGGAGCTGTCACTTCGGGAAGGTGTCTCCTACATACAATCCCTGGCGACGGAGCCCTTCGCCTTGATGGGAGATCATGGATGTCACTTATATGATCCTATATATCATGTTTAAATTCTAATTAATTATTATGAATTATATTCACATAATTACTTCTTCCAAGGGAAATACACATCTATTCATAATAGAGTTTTTTAATTGAAAATAATTGATTTAGTCATATTAAATCAATTATCAATCCAATTCAATCAACCAACAAACTTGATTGTTACTTGAAGGATGGTATTATCTCAAAAATACGTATTATTCGAGTTTTAATAATTAGAAAAATACATAATAATTCCTTCAAACATTATCCCTTCCTTACCCGTTGTCATGGCCAGTACCGACAAGAGTGGGACAGATCGCTCAGGAGCAACCTGCTACCCCAACGCTCCCCAACTAGACACCATGTCCACCTCAGGTCAGGATAATGCCAATTGATCACTTTGTTCTTGAGATAATAATCGGTCTTTCAACCAAAATTATATCATATAATAATAATAATCAAAATATTTTTGATTAACATTATAAGGAGATTTGCTAAACAAATCACTGATCCTATTCACGCATTAATGCTTGTTGGAAGGTTCATGTAACTATTTATGATCTAGATCATTTCTAATCAAGTTTTGGTTATGGTCAATGTCATTCAAGGAAATAAACATCATCTTTAAATATTTTACAAATATTCATCAATAATTATCTCAGAAAATTAACCATTAATTTCTATTAATTTAGTTGAATGACAATCACAAGGTTCATGATCAAGTATGTAATTTCCAGCAATGACCCCTACTTACTAAAATTAGCATATCACAATCAATTTAAATCCAAATCAAGCAAAATAAGTTTCCATAGTTTTCTAATTTGATTTACAACAGAATCCAAGTGATATTCATGCATTTTTAGACGTTTTAAAACCGTAATTAACTCTTTAATTACGTCAAGATTTGTCATTTCCAAAACAGTGGATACATGTTCATTAAAATGATCATAACTTGAGCAATCGGATTCAAATCAGAGAAACTCAAATCCCACAGTTTTCTTATTTAATGGAGAACATTATCCAAGTAATAATCATGTGTTTAAACGCATTTAAATAGGGCAAAAAAATACACTAAACAAGGTTGCGTGAATGAAATGCGATGAAACATCACACAACCAAAAAATACCCAAGTCATCTTAGGTTTATTGATCATATCCAAAACCTCCGACCTATGGCTCTGATACCACTTAAAGGATATGGAAGATCCTTAAGCGCATCATGGAAGGGTGAGGATCGCATCGTATGTGATTGGGAATGACTAGTTGTACTAGTTGCTCGAGGCAGCAGAATTTAAAAAAATTTTAATTCGATGAAACCACATGATCCAAGAACACTTCTCGTATCATTACATCTAAACCACAAATAAGTATTAGATTTACCTCTTGAAGCATGGTTGTGATCGAGAATCTAAATGAAGATACCTCTTCTCTCAAGTCTGGTCCAACGGAGGAGACGCTTGCGAGCGGGTTGATGAGATGCATGCTCCTCGCAATCCATGTTGATGATCCAAGCGACGAATCTTCTGATCTCGTCCCATGAGATCCGACGTCTTCTTCACGAGAGAGGTGCACCGAAGGAGACGGAGATCCTCGAGAAAACAATCCGGCAGCATAACGACGATGCTGTGGCGATGGCGACTCTCTCTAAGGCTCTGTGGTGGATGACCACAATGAAAGAGAGAGAGAGAGAGAGAGAGAGAGAGAGTTGTCATGTAGAGAGAGAGAGAGAGGCAGAGAGTTTAATTCCTCTTGGAATTATATGTGTGTTATCTAAAAGACAATGGCTACCCTTCCTTTTACACTAGTTGGATGTACCATGATTTGTTGCAATAAATTTGCAACAACAAATCTAAAAAATAAATTAATAATATTTCTTTTATCAAGATATAAATTAATTCATTTTAATATCAATTATAATAAATAAATAATAAGGGAGGCAACCAACACCCTAAAAAGAGGGTGCCTCCCGGACTTGGTCAAGGCGGGCAACCACATTATTAGTGGTTTCGCCTTTTTTAATATATATTTATTATATAGGATAAAACACAACAACTATTATTGCATTTATCTTCACAAAAATAATTCCAAATTAAATTTGTGAAAACATCAACCATGCTATTGACAAATATGAATCATATTCATATATCCAACATAATATGTAAATTAGATTTACTATTAATTGTTTATTATGAATCCAACTCAAAATAAAATACAATTTGTAATTCTATTTACAATTAAATCTCTCCATCAAATCATATTTATAATACCCATGATTATTATGGATAGTGATATCCACATTAATCATATCTTTGGTAATTAAATCATATTTAATCATCTTAGATCTCTATTCTCATGTGTCCAAATAACATGAATCACATTCACATTATTCAAATCTTTAATAATTAAATCACATTTAATCATCTTGGATAACTCTCTTTATATGGCCAAATAATATGAATCAAATTCATATTATTCATGATAATTAAATCATATTTAATTATCCATTTCTTAATTCTCGGATACATATGTCAACAATAAAATTATCCTCGAACTCTTTCAGGGATAATGCACTTTCTTCGCAGATACTTGGAGATAAGGATAGGGTGATTGTATTGTTCCTCGTATAGTGACTTGGATCGCATCTCAAATCCAGATCTTGCAAACCTATTATAGATGCTTGATTAAATAAGACCGCAAATCTAATCTTCTCATTGTATCTGAGTCACATTCAGATTAAGGTCCAATATTTCGACTAAGATCGGATTACTTCTCTACTGAGAGTAGGCACTAAAATCCAGATCCATTTCATCACTCCTTAAGAATAGAAGAGTCATGTTTATACAATGGTTTATGATCACGTCACCCTCAGGTATTCCTAATACATGTACATCCTGTATACTGGAAGACCCAGAATAAACCCGAAGTTTTAGATCTATTTTTAGATTGTCTCCTTTAGGGTTTTATAATTAAGTTTCTCATTTGACTATTGGGAGTTGGTATCGATCATATACTTTCCAAAAGCATATATCCTACCCAGTTGTTGATCATATACTTTCTAAGAGTATATATCAAACCTACAAATTCAATCAAGCTTCCAAAATGAGATGACCGTGCATGGAATTTGACTCTTCCCAATATCTCATGAGTGAGCTCATGTCTTCCGATTCAGTAAATGAACATGTATGATCCCTTTGAGATATTGTATCACTCATATGCTCTTGTATGCACACCAACATGCCGGTGTATAGACCTTGATTAGGTCATACCTATTGGTCTGTCAAATGTACATACTCAGACATATAGTAACACATCTGTCTCCGATCAGAGGATGCGTGCCTATATCGTGACAACATACGATATAGAACTTTGGTTATCTCGATCTCATTAAGTCAACTCTTTGGCCTAACTTATCTAACACCTCCGAATATCTATTCCTATGCAAAGGACCTGCATCAAGAGGTCGGTTAGAAATTGGCATTCAAAGAAAGGATTGCCATCTCCTTCTTAGACTGGAGATCATCTTTTAATAATTATTTGACGATGCTTAATGAGTCCTCAATCTAACTCTTTAGATATTCATCCAAGCACCAACCTCTATGATTCAACAATGGAATCAACAGTTGTATGATCATTAAGATGACCATGCTACATAACCCTAATTGTACTAAGGGACCTATTATGTAAATCAGTTATTCTTCATTTCAGATCAGGGAACGATATTTTCAATAACATTTATTGCATAATGGCTCGCCGTGGGCTCGCATGTCCAACACCAAGCCCTTCGTCCATCCGTTCTTTCTTCAATCGTACATGTTAGCTTAGGTTTTATCTTGTTTTTCTCTGATTTTTCATAGCATGTACATACGCTTCCACACATTTTCAAACCCATGTACAACCTCCACCGTGCATCCATGGTGCACGTGGGAGTTTCCACACATCTTCTTCCTTCTTCCATGCCTTGAATCGCTTTGCCTCCTTCTTTCCCTTCAATGGCGGAGAACCCTTTATATGACTCGTTTTCCTTTCACCATTAGCCCATCATTCACCTCATAAAACACACACACAACTATACATGCTTCGGTTATGCTACTTCTCTAACATGTAGGATTGAATGACCGGAAATCGCATTGCTCCTCCGATCTCAATTTTCCTCCTGGGTGACTCTTCATTGACAAGCCATTCCATCAGGAGCAATAGCTTGACTACCTCAGCATCATCACCACCAGAAGCTTGTGAACTTTCTACGATCCTCACGGACCTAGGAGGATGATGGAGGAGTTACATCCTCGTCAGAGCTCCATATGGTAGCTGACGCTCGATGAGGAGATCCTATGAGGAGAAGAAACATGTAATGTCTGATGCCTCCAATCAAACAACCCTAAAATGATCCAAGTCTTCATGCCATACCTGCAACCTCGGAGCAATCCGAGCCTCCACCGAAGCAACTGAAGCGCCCACGTGGCCCGAGCTACAACCCGCCATCTGAGCCAAGTCATGCGCATGCCTTATGCATGTGGGCTTAGATCATTTGCAACCATATGCTCATTCTTCTCCAACATTACGTTTTTGCCCATCTGCACATAACTCACATGGCATGCACGTAAAGATTGCAAGAAAGCCCTACCGACTTGGAAAACTTGCAAAATGATGCATGCAGCGGATAAACAGAATGATAAGCCCCTCCAACTTTACTTTATTGTAATTATACTCTTATAGTGACTGATTTGTGATGGTTGTGCATGTTTTAATTGTGTTTTTACTACAGTTATATCCCTGGACATTTTATGTTATAACATTTGCATATGGGCTCCAATTTCAGTCATTTTAACTTGATTTTGATGCTCTTTTGATATCTATCTTATGGCCTACTTAAATCTCTGATTTGAGTTGCAGAACTCGATCAATTAATTAGAGATACAATTTGATGCATGCTTACAAATTAAAATGTCATTAAGGTAATCTAACTTCATTTTAAGCATCACTATGATTCAGATTTTTATCCACCATCTTGCTTAAGTTTATTTATTAATATAGGAGTGTAATTTGTGTATATAAATACGTATTGGTATTGAATCCATTCCGTTTCATTTTATCATTAATTTAACATGCATGAAATCAAAATAAAAAATGCATTATGTTTCATTAGTCATGTATTGCATCATATTATCTTATTTTGACCAAGATATTGTAATCATTAGCTTAACCTATATGTTAGAACATAATTGATCGTATCGAGAGCTCATGTCCCTGGGTTTGACCATGGACTTGCCCAAGATAAATCAAATTGAGTCTCTTCATGGACATCTGTCGACTCGATTTTGATAAATCAATAATTGAAAGTATTAATAACGATTAATCAAGCGCAGGGTTTGGGCGTGGTGGGTTGTAAAGCGCGATCTATGGTGCGGGGGCTTGAGGAGTCCGACGGTTCGGAAGTTCGGAGGGCCCGGAGGCTCGGAGGGAGTGGTGGTTGGCGAAGTCTGGCTCGGAAGCTTGGTGCCTCGGGTGGTCTGACGGATGACATATTGGAGGGAGGGGATGAGATTGGTACGGAAGGTTTGGTGGTGCCTTTTTCGCAGTGCGGGATTGAGCAGGAGGTTGTGGAAAAAAGTGATTGTGCATTTGAGATGCGGTCTGAAGGGGATGTTCCTAGGGCAGCAATTGGGCCTAGATACGGAGGCGGTGTTAGGTCGGTTAGGAGGAGACGAAGGGCGGAGATCTTAGAGGAGGAGGAGCAACAGGTTTTAGCCTCTCAGCCGCAGATACAAGGCAGTTCAGCATGGGGAAGGGCAAACCGCTTTGCCCTGTTAGATCGTGGGTTTGCTGAATGTCTAGGGGTGGTGCAGCCATGTACCCTTAGGAAGATCTCTTCAGTTGCTAAATGAAGCTTTTGTCCTGAAATGTAAGGGGTTTGGGCCGACCCGAAAAGCGCATGGGAGTTGGAAATCTGATCCGTGAGGCAAAAGCGGATGTCTTCTTGTTGCAAGAAACAAAACTATCTCGTAGTTTGGCAGAGGTTGGGCGTGTTCTAGACTTTGGGAGCCTTTTTGATGTAGCGGAGATGGAGGCACGGGGTGCATCGGGTGGCTTGATCACAGGGTGGAGGAAAGAAACTTTTGAGGCGGTTGCGGATTGGAGGTCCAATTTCTCTCTCTCGGTTCGCCTCAGACGTCTGACAGACGGTTTTATCTTTACGGTGACGAATGTCTATGGGCCCTGTGATAGCGGGAGGGGTTCTTTAGCGGCAGACCTGACGCAGATGTATGATGGCCATATTGATGGGGTGTGGCTTGTGGGGGGAGATCTCAATCTTACGTTGCTGCCGGATGATCGTCCACGAAGGGGGGGCGGGAGGGATGTTGGTTCAGCGGAGTTCCTGGAGATGGCTAATTCTTTGGGATTAACAATTGTTGATGCATCAGGTTGTTCTTTTACGTGGCGAAACGCGAGGTCAAGATCGAGGTTGGACAGATTCTTGCTATCCATTGAGGGGATAGAGAGGTTTCCACTTTCAAGGGCTTGGGCTCTTCCACGGACGCACTCTGATCACACGCCTATTCTTTGGTCGTCAGGTGAGGAGGAAAGACGAAGGTTCTTTTTTCGATTTGAGCGGTCCTGGATGCTGGAAGATGGTTTCAAGGAGTTGGTGGCAGAACAGTGGAGGAATTGGAGTCCGGTGGGGTCGGCTGTTAGACGGTTGGCGGCTAAGCTGGGAATGCTCAAGACATTCCTTAAAGAGTATGGAAGAGTTGTGAGAATGAAAAGAAGCGAAAAGAGAGGTAAAGCACAGGAAGGTTTGGTGCGTCTAGATGGCATTGATGATCTCAGAGGTTTAGACCAGGAGGAGATGGCAGAGAGATCCGGGCTTTTGGAGGAGATTTTGTTGGAGGAATCGGAAAGATGAGGTGGAATGGAGACAAAAGTCGAGGCAGAAATGGCTGAAAGAGGGAGATGCTAATACCAGATTTTTTCACTCCATGGCGTCTGGTAGAAGGAGAAAGAACCATATTCATGAACTCGAGGTGGGGGGGCAGAGGCTTGTCAATGAAGCAGAGATTGGTAGTGCTTTGAGAGGGCATTTTGTGGAGACATCGCGAAGAAGGCAAGGGGATGGGTGGGGCTGGCTGGGGAAGGGGGTGAAGTCTTTAACACCAGGGCAGGCTGAGGAGCTAGTAACACCGTTCTCAGAGGGCGAGGTGAAGAAAGCAGTTTGGGGACTAAATGCAGATGGGGCACCGGGGCCGGATGGGTTTCCGATATTCTTTTATAGAGAGTTTTGGGATCTTCTGAAGGGTGAGATCTTAGAGGTGCTTGAAGATTTCAGAGAAGGAAATAGGGGTTTCGAGAAGATTAATAGGGCAATGTTATTTTTGCTTCCAAAGAAAGATCACCCCGCGAGAGTTGAAGATTTCAGACCGATTGCACTTTCGAATGGGATTTACCTAATTGTGGCAAAGGTGCTGGCAAACAGGCTCAAGGGAGTCATGGACTCTATTATTCTGGAAGGTCAATCCGCGTTTATTCCTGGTCGACAAATGACAGATGGACTGGTCTTGGCGTCAGAGATTTGCTTAGAGTGGAAACGCAGAGGTACAAAGGGAGTGTTGTGGAAGATAGATTTCACCAAGGCTTATGATTGTGTGGACTGGAGCTTCTTATGGTCATCATTGAGGAGAAGAGGATTCACGGATTGCTGGATTGCTTGGATGAAAAGATGTGTCACTACGTCTTCCTTCTCGGTCTTAGTGAATGGTCAGCTAGAAGGTGGCTTCTTTCAGCCGCAGAGAGGTGTTCGACAGGGGTGTCCTTTAGCGCCCATGCTTTTTGTTCTGGTGGCAGATGCGCTGGCAGTCTTGTTTAGACAAGCAGTTGATGGAGGATGGTGTGAGGGCTTTCGTCTTGAAGACATCTCGATACCGTTGCTGCAATACGCGGACGACACAGTACTATTTCTTGGTGGTTCTGATGAGATGAGCGGTAGAGCGGCGCAGTTGCTGGGCATCTTTAGTAGTCTCTCCGGGCTAGAGATAAATGTGCAGAAGTCGGTGGTTATCACTTTTGGGTTTCAGAATGAGGATCGGACAAGGGTAGCAGAGCTGCTTGGATGTCCACTTGGTGACCTACCCATCTCTTACCTTGGCCTTCCATTAGTCGCAGGAAAAATCAGAGCTACTGATTGGGATGCTGTTATCAAGAAGATTGAGCTGAGATTGGTCGGGTGGAAGGCGGTTACTTTGTCGAAAGGTGGGAAGCTGATTCTGCTGAAGCATGTTCTATCAACCATTCCCGTGTTCTTTTTCTCAACTAGGCTGATGCCAGTAGGAGTGAGAAGGAAGATTGAAAAGCTGATGAGAAGATTTTTCTGGTCAGACGGTAAACAGCAGAAGCCGGGTGTGCATCTGGTGGCTTGGGAGGAGATCACAAGAACCTGTAAGCATGGGGGTCTAGGAGTTCGAGACCTGAATTGCATGAACTTAGCCTTACTGGGAAAGTGGGTGGTGCGCATTTGGGGCTCAACTGTGGATCTTGTCACTAGACTGCTGAGAAAGATCTACAAGGTAAAGGGAGTCTTAGAAGCGGGCCCCTTTCGGTTTGAGTCAACCCTTTGGAAAGGGGTTCAAGAGGTATTGCCTCTTATTTCGCATAGACTGGCGCCGAAGATTGGGGATGGGAGAGGCTTCAGATTTTGGAGGGATGATTGGACAGGAGAAGGCCCTTTCGAGACGCGGTTTTCTAGAATCTTTGCTTTGGCAACATCAAAGGAGGCTACATTAAGGGAGTTGGCTCAATCAGGCGAGTGGAGACCAGGTTTTACTACGATCCTTTCGGATAGAAGAAGGGAGGAGTTGGCTAGACTAATGGCCGTGGCTTCAACCCCGGACGACTTCTCCCAGATCAGAGACCATTATGCATGGACAGGTACTAAATTCTCTGTCAAAAATTTATATGGTGAGCTGAGAAATGGAGAAGAAGGACAAGATATGGACTTGGTTCAGGATGTGAAGATTATTTTGGCAAGTAGGATCCCGAACAGGATAAAAGTTTTCCTTTGGTGCTTGAGGAGAGACAAGTTAATGGACAAGGTAAGGAGGGCAAGGTTTTTGAATCTTCTGGATGTGATGTGTGACAGGTGCGGGGAACAGGTTGAGAACTCAGAGCATCTCTTCCTCACTTGTCGGACCTCGGTGAAGGTCTGGAGAGAATTAGCGATTCAATGGGTGGATGTGGGTGGCTTTTCGAGAATTTGGGAAGGGATAAGGAAAGTAGGAGGCAGTTCGTCTGATGATGTGGCAAAACCTTTTGCAGCACTATGGGCAATTTGGCAGGCAAGAAATGAACGCATCTTCAAAAATCAAAGGTTTTATTCTGAAAATGTTGTCTCTCATTGTAAGGCTCTCTCGTGTTTCTGGGAGTCAAGTTAAATCATAATGTATCACTACTCTTGATATAATATAAAGTTGTGCGGTGACTCCCAACTCGGGAGATCACCCTCTTTTTCATCAAAAAAAAAAGTCTCGATAATTAGATGGTAAATGGGAATGATGGTGGGAGACAACCTGCATACACAAGGACAAGGATATGGAGAAAGGAAAAAGTGGTCCAAGGGCAAATTTGGAATGTGCAGAATAAAAATTAATTAGAGGTACGCCGAGACACCCAATAAGCATAGGTTAGTAGGTTGCCTTCACGGGAATGCAACTTCTCCATTTACTTCATTGGAGAACTTTTACTAGCTTCTAAGATTCCTCAAAAGTTAATGCGATTATGAAAGAATATTTTTTTAAAAAAAATATTGGGGTAACATGCTAAATGTAATATCGATTGTTATATCATTATCAACGGTCTATACAATAAATGCGTATCTATCGTTATTTCTAAAATTAAAATTTATTACCATTAATTTCCGGTATAAAAAATCATTTCTTAACAAATAATATTTACCAATATTTATTTAAAAACATACCATATAGGATTTAGAAAAACATCACTATTAAAACCTCTAAAAAAACTTATCAGCCGGCACGAATAGGGCTGGCTATCGACCCCAACAAGCCGAGCCAGCCCCTGGCTCAGACTCGATAAGCCCAGCCAGGCTCGGGCTCAAGCTCGGGCTCGTTCGAGCCTAGCCGAGCTAGCTCGGGCTCGATGAGCTCGAGCCCTTATCGAGATGGCTCAGGCTCGATGAGCTCGAGCCCTTATCGAGCTGGCTTGGGCTCGAAACTGAGCCCCTTATTGAGCCCGATCTGGGCTCGAGCCCAAGGCAAGCTCATTAAGGAAAATGAGTACTTTTTGATGGAAAAGTGTTTTGCACAGGTTCGAACTTAAGACCTCCTCTATCGAATATTGTGTTCCTTATCAATAGACCACTATCCAAATTCTATACAAAATCTTAATTATAATATATATTGTGACACTCTATTTACTTATAAAAAAATTACTAATTTTCTAATGCGTAGACGGGGGACAAACATGTGGTGGAAGTGAGGTTTTGAGAAGTTGGTCATGACTCGTCTCGTTAAGCTATCGAGCCTAAAATTCTGGCTCGAGCTCGGCTCAATAGCTTAATGAGCCAGGCTCACGAGCCCTTATTGAGCTGAGCTCAAGCCTAGCTCATCGAACCGTGACTCAATAACCCTAGACACGAAGGATTAATCTTGTCGCCATTGGACCATTAGAAGGCATTATCCTATTTATGTAAGGACCGCAGGCTCTGGGGAGTTCTGGACATGAAAGACATGCGGGAATTTATACGAGGGCAAAAGTGGACGATAGGAGGCAAAGGGTCCGTTTGGTTGCATGATTGGGCAGGATTGGGTTGAGTTGAGTACCCCTGTGAATAGTAAACTGTGAGGAGGATTGAGAGGATTGGAAGGAGGGGAACACCGGGGTACCCCAACCCAATCCTGCCCATCCCTGCAACCAAACGAAGCCAAAAAGTACGCGTGTTAGGCGGTACAAACGCAGCACATCATGTGGCCCAGCCCGCGGGCGCTGAGTATCCTTCCACGTTCGCGTGCACATCATGTGGCCCAGCCCGCGGCGCTGAGTATCCTTCCACGTTCGCGTGCATTCGCCATTCCTGAGCGGACGGCGCAGCGGCATTTGCGTGAACAAGCAGCAGCGCGTGTAGAATTAAAGGGGCCGCATGCAGATGCAGCATCATGCAGGCGCCCTCCGATACTCGCCGACACTGTTCCCATCCCCCAAGTTGCATACGTGGAAAGTCGACCATCTTCTCATCGCTGCCTCCGTTCTTTTCCCGCCTTATCCTTATCCTATCCATTCCATTCTGCTTTCCTGCGTCCCGTATCTCTCGGTATCTGCTGCATTGAATGAATGATCATTATTATTTTGGAATCCGTGTCGATCGAGCAGTGGTTTTGCTTGCTGTTTAGCTTCGTATCAATTCAGGCATGGGCAGGATTTGCTATTGTCTGTCCTCCCCTGTGTTGTCCCTTTTGCAAAGGAAAATGCATCCAGAGTAATTCTCCATTGGTGGTAATACCTTTGCAAACTATTATGCGCCGAGCATATATCCCTTTCGATACACCAAGCGGTAAATAGTTTTTCGCGTACGATAAATTGTTTGTCGTATTATATGGACATCAGAAATAGATATATGTTGTGAAAAGTTGAATTCTCGATCCCCTCTTGTCTATCCATATAGCACAACAAATGATTTATTGTACCATGATAAATCGTTTGCCAGTATATGATCATTCTGAGAAATATTTTCAAGCCATACCTATTCTGAGAAATACTATATGACAAATGATAACAAGAGAATGCCTAATAGGATTATTTACTTTTGTATTTATTAAGATCCAGTTTGATATCTCACTTTTATTGCTACCTAAATGAATGACAAATGCAAGGAAGAGTAATCCGATAATAGAATGTAGTCCAACTAACAAAGCATCAAAGCATGGGAAAGTAGCTGAGTTTGATTGGGAGTAAGGAAGTTGGAAACAAAGACATGAAATAAGAGGGTTTATTATCTATTCTCCTTCTTTTATATTGGCTGGATAATGGTGGAATATTTGAGTTTATTCTTAATCCTTGTCTGTTTCTTGTTCTTGAAAGTCTAGAAGAGGTGGTACACGAATAGTTGTTGATAAGGAAGGGTGCTATCAGTCTACGGAAATTTCCGCATTCAGAAAGAATGGGATTATGGTCGGAGAAGGGCCTATGAAGGACACAAAGGTATATCAATCGGAAGTTCTCAATGATCGTAATATTATTGATTAAGATAAACGATCAAGGATAGACAATGAATTGCAATCAGTTGAGTTTGACGAAATCAAGAGGGTACCCTTATAGTTGGAGTCATGAAGACCCTCATTTTGAATTCATTTATTGAACATTTTTCCAGATAAGAAAGAAGACCTTCGTTTTGAATTCATTTATCAAATCGTTTTTTTCTCGAAACACGAAAGCAGAGCACTTGAAACTCTTTCGCAACGAGCATGCTTGGTTGTAGCTGAAGGAGGACAATAAAATCTTTATAATATGAAAGATTTTGCAGTCATCAAGATTGTCAAGCTTGATAAGGAGCATCAACCAAAATCTAACACTTCCATAATATATATATGTCTATTAGAGTTGTGATGAGCTCCCATTTCCAGCCATCAGATTTTAATCAAATGAGCATATGTTTTTTCTTGCTTATTTTCTTTTAGCGCTAATCATATAGTTGTAACAAACTCCTTTCGTCTTTTGCTCATGATTTTTGTTTTCATTTTTTAATCGTAATATGTCGCAACAGAATCTGTTCACAATTTTCAGTCCAACTCAACACTTGTGATATAGCAAATATGATTATTAACTTTTAATGATGAGTTCGGTAACACTTTTGATCTTGAAAACATTAGAAATTCTTTTTATATTGAATTCGGTAACATTCCTCTATATTACTTAAGTAACATTTGATACTATTTGAAGTAACATTTACAGTAACATCTTAAATTAATTCAGTAACACTCATTTACATTACTTCAGTAACAAAAATATTCGTAACACTTTTTATATTGATTTCAATAATCATTTACCTTTCATTAGTAACATTTGATACTATTTCAAGTAACATTTGCAATTATATCAGTAACATCTTAAAACTTTTCAATAGCACTCATTTACATTAATTCAGAACGTTTGATACTACTACAAGTATTTTTTTGCCATGATATCGGTAACATCTTAAATTATTTCAGTAGTACTCTTTTAATATACTTCAGTAATATTTTATACTACTTCAAAGAATTTTTGCAATTTTATTAGTAAAATCATAAATTATTTTAGTAACAACTTCATTCAGTAATACACAAATTTGAGCTTGTATTCGATTTTATGCCAATCATAAAATTACGCCATTTCCAAAATTCATATTTTTATTTTTAGTAACATTCAATTGCGAATTTTTTATTTCCATAACACATGTTGTCTTTATTCTTTCCTAAAACCGATTCATATTTTTGGCGACTCGTCATGTGGGATGAGTGACTGGAAATGATGGCTCGTCACAACTCTAATGGGCACATTGTCCATTGGATAAAATCCATATATATAAGAAAAACTTTAAATGAGGTGTCACGTCACCGCAATCCTGGTGCGACAGTCCATATAATCTGTTAGATCTCGATCTACCGATATAGGTAAAACCACTAAATTAAACGCAAAATCGCCATCGAAACAACCTCCAACTCGCCATTTTTAGTAAATAAATTGAATACTCCATTTGATTGCATCATTATCTCGTTGGTCATTAATTACTCAAATTTAAATTCTAAATGTAACATCCATCACGATTTGTATTCTTCTTTACTTGAATTTCCAAAATAAAGACTCAAAAAGCATTCTCTGTACCTCCAGTTCTTCATCCATCCTCGACGTAGAGGCGGTGGCTGCACATGGAGATGATGGTGGCGACGATGATGGCAATACAAGGAGTGACATGAGATGATTGTACATGGAGGATGTTGTGTGTTCTTAGTAATTTTTCATGTTCTTTTTTATGCATCCATTAATTGAGTTCCAAGTTAGTTTAGATTGCTTTTGTTTTTGTTTTTTTATTTTGATTTTAGTTTTTCTTTCTTTTTTGATTTCATCTCGATCCAATCTCTGATCATCCTTGATCAGAGATCTTGTGTTCTCTTTTGTTTTATTTTTGAATCAGTATCTCCAGTCTTCATTTCTCCCGAATACACATCCCATTTCCCAAGTTGTAGTTCATAGTTATAATCGAATTTCCCTACTGGGATTCATAACATGTGGTGTGAATTTAAGTGAATTTCACTTGGTCAAGTTTTATCTGATCTGTGAGTGGATTAAGCCTCAGATTCTGACATGTTTTGATTCATTTAAAAATATTTTTTGTAGAATTCCTTGATGGTTCATTATCATAAAAATTATGTTTATATTTTACATTTTTATCTACTAATTTAAATAATTGATATTATAAGTTGCATTTTGATTCAACGATTTTACAATTTTATATGGATTTTTAACATGTTCTTTTTTTGAAGAACAAATAATAAATTACTAATGTTTCAAGTGAACACATAAATTTTACAATGAGAACATGGATTTTACAAAAATCATATAAACTTCATAATGCATGATGAATTTTGAGGGCCGCATGAAATTGCTAAACATATTGACTAGAAACATAAAATAATTTATACAATAATGATAGGCATTTATTTTACAAAAATCATATGCAGTTTACAAAAGAGACTACAAAATTTATGAAAAATCGTGCTTTACAAACATTTCTCCAACTTAATGTTCGGTCAAGAAATATTAGATACTAGCATTCCATTTTAAAAAAAACACATGCATTTTATAAACAAGACATAAAATTTACAAAAAATATCGTGGTTTACAAACATTGCTTTCACAGACTGTTGGATGGAAACGAAATTTAGCATGTAATACGACATGTATTTTTCTAATTTGAGAATTTAAAAAATACACTCCATGTTTAATATCCCCTAATAGTATGCATTTGACATGTAACATATTTAATATGTTCGTAATTTACCACATCCAATATATTAGAAAAAATAGTTGTAACAAAATTCCATTATTCTAGTTTTTCTTCCACGTGTACATCAAGTAATTAGTTTATTATCAAAGCACCCTATACTTTAGAAAACGCAGCTACACATAACACATAAAATTTTGCCAAATTTGAGCTTTTTTTCGAAAATCAGTGGTTGCGATTTTGTAAATTACAACATAGAATTATAAAATATATCAATCTTTTGTAAATTGATAACAATTATTTCAAAATGCGGGCATTTATTCCATCGTACTTTCTGAAAAACTCGACGCTCGCTCCTCAACATTAGTCTAAATATATAATGTATAATGACGTCGATTTTACTATTAAGCATTAATCCACCCCTCATTTTAGGAAGCTTTGTTACAAGAAAATCACCAATTATATAATTGTAGTTTTAATCTCAAATGCACGCTTTCCATCCAATGCTTGAAATTGACACATTTTCAAAATCAAGGAAATGTGCCATCTCATTTGAAAGCCTCCCTACACACATAAATATATATGCCCCAAGCCAAAGGTATTCCCCACTATATAATGACAAAGTTGGAGTGCCAGCCATATAGACAATGGTAAAAATTGACATTACAAATATGCATCTCCTGAGTAAAGAAAAACATTTAGATAGTTTTCTCTTTTTAAGTTCCTCGAGAAATTTAATTTATGAGTGCATCCAAGATCCCCTAACATTCCAACAAAGTAGAGATATTTCCACACCATGCAATGAACATCAACCTACTCGAGCAATAAAAAGGAGTTAAAAAAAGGAGGCCTTGTTTTGGAGTTCGTCGAGGTTAAGCTTGCGAGGCATAGATTTTTTTGCGGTGAGTTTTGAATGCCAAACTAAAACAATCAATTAGGTTTTGGTTCTTATTAGCAAATTTGGCAACTATTCGGAAGTAATTGAATTTAAAACTTTAGGATTACCTTTGCCTTTGTGGTTTCTTGGAGGGTACACGAATTAAAAATTCAGGGTTACCTTTGACTTTGAAGTTTCTCAGAGGGGTACTGAAGGGAGTCGAGATGTAGCACCCCAAACATAGTACGGCATCTTGTAAACACAAAATGTGGTAGTAGCTTATAAATAGTGGTGGTTACTACTAGATAATATGGACTTAAGCATTTTGGATTGTGGTCATAGGTTCCAGTTGGGCCCAAGCCCAACAAGTTGTATGGGTCTATAATCCTCGATAAAGGACATGTCGATGACCCAGTCATTATAAAGAAGATATTAGAGCATATTCCCTCTAATAGTGGAAAGGGCTACTGTTGAATCTTCATTTCATCACCTTTATTCATTTATTTTAACCTTAAATCCCTAGTAAAATGCATGCAAATATCATTAATTGGCTTGAAATAACGTTCATTAATTAGCCTGTAAGGATGATCTAAACACTTGTATTTAAACTCAAAATGAAAGAATAAAGGAAAGAAAAGAAAAGAAAAAAAGGGAAATATAAAAGATACTTACTGACCCTAAACCCCGAGATTAAGTTAAGAATTAGTTGGTCGACCAGGAATAAAGTAGGGGGAGATAAGGCCAACAAACTGTACAGATCACATATGTAAACCCTAATTTTATACCCTAAAAATAGATATTTTTGACCTATTTTATTATTCATTTTACACTCCTCAAATTAGTATTTATTCAACAAGAAAATTGTACATAATATAATATAGAAAAATACAAAATTAATTGCTACGAAAAATAATGCGCGGCGTGACTAGGACACGGAAGAAAAAATCGCAAACTGAACTTCAATGACCAATATCTCCTCCATATGAACTCCAAATAGACCAAACTCACCATCATTGTTCATAAATTTAAATTATCTATCTAATGAAGGAGGTTTCATTAAATTTTGAGTTAAGATATAAAAGTTGGCTTTCGGGTCTCCATTGTACTGTGAACCTGTATATAAAATTCAAATAAACTATTCTTTACATTTAAACTCTTATTTTATTTTTAAATACTTGTGTATATTATATAAATCATAACTAAAATAAGAAACATAAATAAAGTCATTAAAAATATCATTAAATAAATAAAGGATATTAAAATATAGGTATAATAGACATATTATGTATATACATGCATTTATTAAATATACAAACAAAAACATAAAAATACAACAAAAATATGTAAATATGTATTTAAGTATATTGTAAAAAATAAAATAATCAATTATATCATTGTATAAAAAAATAAGTATACATAAAATACATATTAATAAATACCTAAATAATAGTATATAAATAATTGTACATAATAAATAATGTCGTAAAAATAAATAAAAATTATATAAAATTAGTCTACAAAATAATAAATATTTTTACATTTCAACTTTTATTTAAATAATTTTCTATTTTATTTTTATTAATTTATTTATTTTTCTTCCTATTTTGTGCTTATTGGTCCTACTTGGACCAATGGGGGCCTCCCGCTTATTGACTTCCCAGTTAACTACCCTTCTGCCTCCTCTGACCTGTCAGAGAATCTCGAGCCTCCCACTTCACCTAATTTTATCAGCATCATACCACTCCTTTTTCTCGATTCTTCATGCCATCTCTGCAACCACGTCTCCATGATTCACGCCCTCTCTCTAGATCAGTTGTACATATTGTAGATACACCCTATTGTCCAATGTTTGACGCCTCTTCCTATCTGCTATAAAATGAAATCCATGCCCTCCTTTTTTATTTTGATCCACCATTAGGGCTCTGTAACCCCAACAAACGCAGGCTCGAGTCTTCTTCGTGATAGGGAGAGGAATCACCATTCAACAACATGAAGAAATGGACTTTGGGCACTGATCCCCGAAGCTCGGAGCTTCTCTACGACAACAACATCTCCAGGACTTCTATAGCCCTGTCGAAGTTTAGGTTAGGTTTATTCGTGTTCATTTACATTCCAATATTTTAATTATGCATTTTATTTGATGATTTGATGTAGTGTTGGACTTATTTCCAACTACACGGTACTCCAGAGCTCTAGAGCTCCAGCCATCATTCAACCTTGTATCGCCTATGACCAACCTATGCTACCACCTCATCTCCTTCTCATACAATTTCTCCATCTCCCAAGTCATTCCATTCACCCCAATCAATCCTAGATTAGTCCATCAAGGTCCAACTCTGCCATTTCGCCAGACCTCTCCACTCGACCTCATTTCAACTCCACTTCCACCGAATAAACAAGCGAAGAACTTTGCGCTTGTCCCCTTTCTCTAACCGTGCTAGAACAAGCCTTCAAAGACCCCTCCTATGGTGAGATCATACCTTGCACGAAAACATCAGGCACCTCAGTATGTACGAGAAATCCAGGCTCCCAACCATGAGTTCTGGGCCATTTTGAGGTCACCAATAGTTGCAGCTGCCTTTTAGGAATAATTTGCACTCTAATGAATCACCAATTCATCATCTTTATTCATTCATTTTAGCTTAAAATCCCTTACAAAACACCTATAATACTATGGGATATTTACACCCATAACCCTGAGTAATATGGTAATTACCCCAGAAACCCTCTAAAAACACGAATTATCCTCTGGACCCTGAATAGCAATTAACTCTTACACTCATAACCTTGTGTTCTCTTCCATCCAATTTATCGTTAACTATTAACGGTATCCGTTATGTATTTTATATTTATACCCTTTAAGTTTCTATTATTTACAAAAAAACTCATTTATCATCTTCCTCCTCCACCTTGTGCTCTTCCTCCTCCAAGCAACACCCACGTCCTCCTCCTCCAAGCAGCAAGCTCCTCCGACAACCTCCTCCCCTTCGTCCTCCAAGCAGCACCCTGCTCCCGTGCGACTCCGCCTGCAACCCCCCTCCCCCGCGCGACTCCGCATGCAGCCCCCCTCCCCCGCGCGACTCCGCCTGCAGCCCCCCCTCCCCCGTGTGACTCCCCCTGCAGCCCCTCCCCCGCGCGACTCCGCCTGCAGACCCCCCTCCCACGCGTGACTCCACCTGCAGCCTCCCTCCCGCGCACGACTCCTCCTGCAACCCCCCTCCCCCGCGTGACTCCCCTGCAGCCCCCCCTCCCCCGCGCGACTCGCCTGCAGCCCCCCCCTCCCTGCGCGACTCACCTGCAGCCCCCCTCCCCGCGCGACTCCCCTGCAGGACCCCACCCCCTCCCCCCGCGCACTCCCCTGCAGGACCCCACCCCCTCCCCCCGCGCGACTCCCCTGCAGCCCCCCTCCCCCGTGGCGACTCCCCTGCAGCCCCCCCTCCCCCGCGCGACTCCCCTACAGGACCCCACCCCTCCCCCGTGCGACTCCCCTGCATCCCCCCCTCCCCCGCGCGACTCCCCTGCAGCCCCCTCCCCGCGCGACTCCCATGCAGCCCCCTCCCCCGCGCAACTCTGCCAGCAGGACCCCACCCCCTCCCCCGCGCGACTCCGCCTGCAGGACCCCACCCCCTCCTCCGCCCGCCTCCGCCTGCATACCCCCTCCCCTGCGCACCTTCGCCTGTAGGGCGTGCCTCCGCCTGGCCCCCAGCCCCGGCACCTCCGCCTACACCACCAGCCCCTCTGACTGCGGTCCTCCCCGGTCCAAGTCATGCTCTCCACTACAAGTCCAGGTCGCACAACCCACGAGGTTACATTACGAATCTCCATCCTACACTCCGTCTGCTCGGCCTCCTCCGTGAAAGTTCCCACCATGCAAGCTCCAGGATGGAACCCACTTCTTCCTTCCTTCTTTTCTTTTTTTTGATTAACCCCCACCCTAGGATCATGAAATGGGTTAGATTAACTCCGCTATTTGGTTGAGTTAACAAACGAAACTAACGGAAGGTTATGGGTGTAAAACGACGTGGTTATTCAGGGTCTTGAGGATAATTCATGTTTTTAGAGGGTTTCTGGGGTAATTACCATATTACTCAGGGTTATAGGTGCAAATATCCCTAATACTATTAATTATTACTTTTTAATAATCACATATCATCTGTGTATATTATATATTTATCGTCATTTTAACTCAAAATAAATAAAATAAAGGAAAAATAAGAAAAATAAGAAGACTATATATATGTAATAAATACACGTTGATCCTAACTACGAGAGTAGGTCAATACTTGACCTAATCGATAAGGAATAAAGTAGGGAGAGATAAGAACATTTGTCTATAAAAATCAAGAAAACAATTCTCACTCTTGTTTATTAAACATTGTATATAGTGCACATCTCTTATTCTATTTTATTTATCACTAAGATAAATCGAAATAAAAATGTTTTCTTCTTGGAGTTTTGATGAATCTCGTATTCATCGTGCTAAAAACTCCTTATTAAAATCCCTGCTTAAACAAGCCAATAAATTATCCTCTAATTCTCTATTTTTATCATGTACTATATTGTCTATATTTTAACCCTTAATTATTGTGTATTTAATTACCCTTACTTTTCTGTAAATATTTTATCACTCAAAAACCCCTAAAAATTAGGTAGAATAATTGTCTATAATTCACTGACCCTTAAAAAGCTAAAAAATACAAAAACAACTCAAAACCTCAAAACCGGTGTTTTTATCCCCTTAAAAATGCCCCCAAAAATAGCTTTTGTACAGATGACCTCTTTTGGCTTTTTGCCCAACATGAAAGTTGTAGATCTCGTCGAGACAAGCAACTTTCATGTTTTGACTTTTTCCAAATTCGGCCTCTAACTATTTCTTTTCTATTTTTCTTTGTTTCTACTTTTGAATTATTCTGATTGGGCCACGTGGCGCCCTCTGGGCCGCCCACGTGGCCCGCTCTCCTTCCCGCCACCTGGCGCCCAATCTGGGCCGTTGGATCGCACCATTCCAGCCCCCATCCTCACCGTTCATCCCGCATCTCCTCTCAGCCGCCCGATCTGATCTCCAAGATCTGATCTAAGCCGCTCACTAGCGCCTGATCCACAACCCTTCGATCCGCTTCCTATCCACGCCCATCCTTGCGCCACGTCGCCCTTCTGTCCACTACCGTTGGATCTCACCCATCTCCTCATCCTCACCGCTCATCACCGCCTCAACGCCAACCGAGTGATCAGATCTTTGGATCTGATCACAGCCATCCACCCGGCGGCCTCTTGGGCCGTTGGATCTCCCAATCCCGCCTTCATCTAAACCATCCACTCGCGCTTAAACCCCAGCCATCCGATCCTCTCTCCATCCCACGCCCCTCGAGTCTCCACGTCACCTCATTCCGATCAACCGTCTGATCAGCCTGATAGATCTAATCCAAACCATCCGTCTGCGCCTCAATACCAGCCGTTGGATCGCAAGATCCAACGGCTCTCCATCGTCTCCTACCTCTGAAGCCACCCCGACTCCAGGCATAACGCCCCTCCGACTCACTGCCCCCTTCCATTTTTGGAAGGCTCCTCGAACCTCTCCCCCTCGATGTAACGCCACCATTACCTTCCCGTTCTTCCGCCATCCTCGCGCGTCAACCACCATGCACAGCCATTACCCCCCTCACCATTAACGCCCCATTCAAAAACGACCCTCCACCACTGTAACCACCGTTCTCCTCCGACTATTTAACCCCCTCCTCCGCCACCGCTACGCCTCATCCACCATTTGGGAGCTTCGGCCCGAGCCCTGGCTCTCCGGTGACAGCGGAGGAGCCCTTGCAAGGGGGCGTCGACGGCCGAAGCCCCGGTGTGATCCGTGGCCTCCGGCCACGTCGCGGCAACCAATGGCAAGCCGCCGAGCACCGGGGAGAAGTCGGCCCTGTTGTGCGACGACCAGGGCTTCCATTGAAGCCCAGCCCAGACTTCCTCCTCCGCCCACTCCTCGCTCCGGCGAGGAGATCTTTTTCTCCATTTTATTCCGCCACCCTCAGATGCCGTCACCATCCTCCGACCAGCTCAATAGCTTCGCCACGCCACATGCATCCTCGGCCGACCCCCTTGCCCTTCTCCAGAACCACCTCCGCACCGACCCCCTTCTTCACCTGCTCCGCGGCGAAGAACCCTCCGGCCATCGCCTCCCGTCGCTCCACGGCCGCCCACTCACCTCACGACCACTCACACACTTCACGCTTCGGCTATACTAATGTTGCAGGTCCAATCTCTTCAGTAGTCGGAGATCGCCACTCCCCGCCGACCTCGAATTACTTCTCCGACAACCTTGCGTCGACGGGGAGCTCCAGACCACTTTGGAGCTTCGCGGTGGCTCCAGCACTTCCGCCAGGCCCCATGCAGCCTTCACCGATCTCCAGGCAAGCAGAAGGAGCTCGGTGGAGCTTTCCAGGGCTCGCCGGAGACCCGCCTTCTCCGGTGGGCCAAGGCGGAAGACGAGAGTACAGATGCCGTTCGATCGAATGGATCGAACGGTTGTGATGACGCCACGCGGACGACCCGAGCCTCGTCTCCGAACTATAGGCTCGGGTCGTACGAGCCTAACGCCGAACCACCAGATGTCGCCACGTGGCCCGAGCCTCAGCCAGCCTCCCGAGCCTGGGCTCTCACGTGCACCGCACGTGAGGCCTGGGTTATTTGCAGCGAAGACCCTGAAGTTTCAAGTATTTACACTTTGGTCCTCCAGGCGCGTGCCTCACGTGCGCGCCTGGGGTTATTTACAGGGAGTCCTCAATGTTTTCCAAAATCACAAAAAGGCCCCCACGCATATGGAAAATTTCATCTGGGCCCAGGCGGTTTTTGGTATTTGCATTTAGGTCCCTCCAGGGACCTAATGCAATATTTATCCTTTATTTTTCTTGCATTTTTATTACATTTATGCCCTTGCACTGTTTTTAGCATAACTTGAGCATCGTAGGTCCAAATTGCATGATTTTAGTGTCGTTTTGATCCTTGTTTTGTCCTCTACAATCTAGCATACTTATTTGTCTCATTTGACAATGTTTTAAATTAAGTGAATTTTTATGTTAAAAATGGGACCTAGCTCTACTTGTTTTGCTTGATTTCATGACCGATTTTTAATGATGTGTTCAAAATGGCTCTAACTTCATTCTATATTGTGTTGCTCTTATTTTAGGGTATAATTGTAGCATTTGATTCATCATGCATGTTCCTTTGCATTGTTTGCCCATGCATCACTTTACTTTGCATAAAAACCGATAAAAATACATGCATCATATCATCACTTAGCATAGTGCTTCATAAATTGCATATGGACCTGAAATTGAGATTAATTGACATTGAACTTCAAGAATCAATATTCAAAAGCTAAAATTAAGCAGCCGTATCCCTGTGTTCGACCTTGGTACACTTGCCAAGTATAAATACTCCACAACATTCAAAGACTGTGGTTTTTGCTGAACCGAATTCGCCTCCTGTGCTACAGCGTTATTTATATCTATTAAAGAGGCGAATTTTACGTTCATCAAATGGCGCCGTTGCCGGGGATACGGCTTTGTTTAATTTTTGAATTTTGATTTGTAATTCAATAATTTCTAGGTCCTCATTTCATGCATCATTCCTTTGCATATTTTTTGCTGATTTAATTTCTCGGAGTTCTAACTTTTCTCTTTTGTGGCAGGGCCCATGAAAATCGGGGACGCCTGATCGTCATGGAGGCGCGAAGTCGGGAGCTTCAGCTGAAGAGGCCGCAAAAGAAGCCGTGAAGATTTCTAAGATTTTTATCAGTCAAATCTGCATTGCATGTTGTAAAAAAAAAACTTGCATCTGCATATTTATTTTCAGTATTGCATTTGTAAAAAAAAAAAATCCCCCCCTCACACACACACTCACACCTACACTGCACATACTCACCCCCACCCACCCCCTGTATATTTCTATCTATCTCTCTCTCTCTCTCTCTGTGTGTGTATATCTATTCTTCACGAACCCCCTACCCCTCTCCCTTGTATCATAGAACCCCCCTCCCCCCTAAACGCAGACCTTACTCAGGCTATTTGTAGCCTAAGTATAGGGGGGACCTGCCTGCTCTTCCTTCCCTCGTCCCGTCTTCTTGTACTTAGGCCAATTTTGGCCTAAGTATAGGGGGACTCTCATCCTCAGTTCCGCTATATATCCCTGTACTTGAACCGCGCCTTGGCTTCATGGCACTTGTGCGATGAGGACATAGCAAATTTTAAGTATAGGGGGGTATACCGTATATTATTGTATAATACCTTAGCCTTAGCTCGCGTTTTTAAAACTTTTTAAAAATTTCATTTTTTCGGGCTGGGTTTTGGTAAACTAGTGAACTGAGTAAAATCCGGTAAAATTAAAATTTGAGGGTTTAATTTTTGTGATTTTTCCTGTATTAAAAAAAATTTCTTGGAGGTTGACTCTGACTACTAGGTTTAGTAGGCATTTTCAGTGAGGGAACCTCGGTCTCCCTTAGCAGAGTGGGTGGTTTAGAGGACATCGCATACGGCCCCGTCCTCAAGTAACACGGGCCTCGGCCCGTACTTACACCCATACTGGCTGAAAGTGTATACTTTTATTTGAGCCTGGGCCAGTCATTTTCTCTCCGAGGAATTAAAAAAAAGTATAAAATTAAAACCCATAAAAATTTGCAAAAGATAAAAATCACACAAAAAAATCACTAATCCTTGGAGTTGGTGTATTCCTGACACATTCACGCTCACGCAAGGCTTGAGGATTTTTGAGGACACTGGATCTCTGGGATCTTAAGAGTCTGAGTAAACATGCCTTAGTCATTAGGGTCTTCTTGACTTAAATATCCACACTCCTCTGGTTTGAATGATTTGAGTGCTATATTGCACTCCTAATCTCTATTTTCAAGAAAATATGATCAGCACAGTCACTTCCACAACTGCATGATTGATGAGCTGAGATGAAATATCACTTGAGGAACTAGGACCATGGATTTAAGTTTAGACCTGATCTAATGATATTCGAGGATGGGATAAAGTTAATGAAGGCTTCAGAAAACGTGAGTGTCAGCAAAAACCCTAGCCAGTATGTGAACAAGATTCATATGCTATCTCTTGATATTCACCTAAAAGTGCCAGGGTGTGATGAAACTTAAAGAACTTGTTGATCAGTGTGCGCCAATCTCTTGGTAAAAGCAGTGGAGCTAGCCAACAAAAGAAATGAAATGTCAAAGAAAAGCTCTAAATCCAAAGTCAAAAATTCCAAATGAGCTTCCACCAATGGCGAGCGCTCCCAAACATTTTCAAGTGTCCACTTGGACCAAGCGCTAATTAGGACTAAGGAGTCGGGCTGACACCACAAAAAGGGCCCTGCATCGTAAGCGATACAAGTCTGGGTGTCGAAGGTATCTTAGATACTCAGAAAAGACACACCCCGGTGTATTCCCAGAAAAACAAGTGCAGACGACTCCAACTCTCTTGACGGACACATTGATCAACAAACTAATAATTTACATGTGTTGAGTACAAGGCACTCGAGAGGCCCCTTGTTCCAATGTGAGGGTGAGAAAAATATACACAATCCCATGTACCTCCATCATCTGGCCGTCCATCTACATTTTAAAGTCTGACAAACTAAAGAGATGGTTGACTGAAGCAAGAGTAGATTTCTTCCCTAGAATTGAGGATTAGGTCTAGAGGAGAGTCTTTGGGACTGGAACTTTGGGTGATGCATCGATTCGGCTCTCATGAAATGCAGTACACTAAATGTCATATCCTTATATTAAATGTACAAAAAGAGAGTCTGATAATCAGAGAAGTTGGATTCCTTCTGACTAAGGCTTGGATAAACCCAGAATTTTAGGATCACTTAGGTCAAGGGTCTTCGAAAGATCAAGCCTTGAAATTGTCACACACACTGTCAGGAATTAATCTAACTCCTTCATTCTTTAGATGCTCGAGGACGAGCATGGTTTAAGTATAGGGGTATGATGAATCTCGTATTCATCGTGCTAAAAACTCCTTATTAAAATCCCTGCTTAAACAAGCCAATAAAATTATCCTCTAATTCTCTATTTTTATCATGTACTATATTGTCTATATTTAACCCTTAATTATTGTGTATTTAATTACCCTTACTTTTCTGTAAATATTTTATCACTCAAAAACCCCTAAAAATTAGGTAGAATAATTGTCTATAATTCACTGACCCTTAAAAAGCTAAAAAATACAAAAACAACTCAAAACCTCAAAACCGGTGTTTTTATCCCCTTAAAAATGCCCCCAAAAATAGCTTTTGTACAGATGACCTCTTTTGGCTTTTTTCCCAACATGAAAGTTGTAGATCTCGTCGAGACAAGCAACTTTCATGTTTTGACTTTTTCCAAATTCGGCCTCTAACTATTTCTTTTCTATTTTTCTTTGTTTCTACTTTTGAATTATTCTGATTGGGCCACGTGGCGCCCTCTGGGCCGCCCACGTGGCCCGCTCTCCTTCCCGCCACCTGGCGCCCAATCTGGGCCGTTGGATCGCACCATTCCAGCCCCCATCCTCACCGTTCATCCCGCATCTCCTCTCAGCCGCCCGATCTGATCTCCAAGATCTGATCTAAGCCGCTCACTAGCGCCTGATCCACAACCCTTCGATCCGCTTCCTATCCCACGCCCATCCTTGCGCCACGTCGCCCTTCTGTCCACTACCGTTGGATCTCACCCATCTCCTCATCCTCACCGCTCATCACCGCCTCAACGCCAACCGAGTGATCAGATCTTTGGATCTGATCACAGCCATCCACCCGGCGGCCTCTTGGGTCGTTGGATCTCCCAATCCCGCCTTCATCTAAACCATCCACTCGCGCTTAAACCCCAGCCATCCGATCCTCTCTCCATCCCACGCCCCTCGAGTCTCCACGTCACCTCATTCCGATCAACCTTCTGATCAGCCTGATAGATCTAATCCAAACCATCCGTCTGCGCCTCAATACCAGCCGTTGGATCGCAAGATCCAACGGCTCTCCATCGTCTCCTACCTCCGAAGCCACCCCGACTCCAGGCATAACGCCCCTCCGACTCACTGCCCCCTTCCATTTTTGGAAGGCTCCTCGAACCTCTCCCCCTCGATGTAACGCCACCATTACCTTCCCCGTTCTTCCGCCATCCTCGTGCGTCAACCACCATGCACAGCCATTACCCCCCTCACCATTAACACCCCATTCAAAAACGACCCTCCACCACTGTAACCGCCGTTCTCCTCCGACTATTTAACCCCCTCCTCCGCCACCGCTACGCCTCATCCACCATTTGGGAGCTTCGGCCCGAGCCCTGGCTCTCCGGTGACAGCGGAGGAGCCCTTGCAAGGGGGCGTCGACGGTCGAAGCCCCGGTGTGATCCGTGGCCTCCGGCCACGTCGCGGCAGCCAATGGCGAGCCGCCGAGCACCGGGGAGAAGTCGGCCCTGTTGTGCGACGACCAGGGCTTCCATTGAAGCCCAACCCAGACTTCCTCCTCCGCCCACTCCTCGCTCCGGCGAGGAGATCTTTTTCTCCATTTTATTCCGCCACCCTCAGATGCCGTCACCATCCTCCGACCAGCTCAATAGCTTCGCCACGCCACCTGCATCCTCGCCGACCCCCTTCCCCTTCTCCAGAACCACCTCCGCACCGACCCCCTTCTTCACCTGCTCCGCCGGCGAAGAACCCTCCGGCCATCGCCTCCCGTCGCTCCACGGCCGCCCACTCACCTCACGACCACTCACACACTTCACGCTTCGGCTATACTGACGTTGCAGGTCCAATCTCTTCAGTAGTCGGAGATCGCCACTCCCCGCCGACCTCGAATTACTTCTCCGACAACCTTGCGTCGACGGGGAGCTCCAGACCACTTTGGAGCTTCGCGGTGGCTCCAGCACTTCCGCCAGGCCCCATGCAGCCTTCACCGATCTCCAGGCAAGCAGAAGGAGCTCGGTGGAGCTTTCCAGGGCTCGCCGGAGACCCGCCTTCTCCGGTGGGCCAAGGCGGAAGACGAGAGTACAGATGCCGTTCGATCGAATGGATCGAACGGTTGTGATGACGCCACGCGGACGACCCGAGCCTCGTCTCCGAACTATAGGCTCGGGTCGTACGAGCCTAACGCCGAACCACCAGATGTCGACACGTGGCCCGAGCCTCAGCCAGCCTCCCGAGCCTGGGCTCTCACGTGCACCGCACGTGAGGCCTGGGTTATTTGCAGCGAAGACCCTGAAGTTTCAAGTATTTACACTTTGGTCCTCCAGGCGCGTGCCTCACGTGCGCGCCTGGGGTTATTTACAGGGAGTCCTCAATGTTTTCCAAAATCACAAAAAGGCCCCCGCGCATATGGAAAATTTCATCTGGGCCCAGGCGGTTTTTGGTATTTGCATTTAGGTCCCTCCAGGGACCTAAATGCAATATTTATCCTTTATTTTTCTTGCATTTTTATTACATTTATGCCCTTGCACTGTTTTTAGCATAACTTGAGCATCGTAGGTCCAAATTGCATGATTTTAGTGTCGTTTTGATCCTTGTTTTGTCCTCTACAATCTAGCATACTTATTTGTCTCATTTGACAATGTTTTAAATTAAGTGAATTTTTATGTTAAAAATGGGACCTAGCTCTACTTGTTTTGCTTGATTTCATGACCGATTTTTAATGATGTGTTCAAAATGGCCCTAACTTCATTCTATATTGTGTTGCTCTTATTTTAGGGTATAATTGTAGCATTTGATTCATCATGCATGTTCCTTTGCATTGTTTGCCCATGCATCACTTTACTTTGCATAAAAACCGATAAAAATACATGCATCATATCATCACTTAGCATAGTGCTTCATAAATTGCATATGGACCTGAAATTGAGATTAATTGACATTGAACTTCAAGAATCAATATTCAAAAGCTAAAATTAAGCAGCCGTATCCCTGTGTTCGACCTTGGTACACTTGCCAAGTATAAATACTCCACAGCATTCAAAGACTGTGGTTTTTGCTGAACAAAATTCGCCTCCTATGCTACGACTTAATCTATACTTATTAAAGAGGCAAATTTTGCGTTCATCAAGTTTGTACACAAAAATAAGTTGCAAATAATACATATAATTCTAACAATAAATCGTGTATAGAATAAAAATAACGACACTTTGAAAAAGCCGCAAAGCAAAACTTGTCAGAACAATATCTTCACCATAAAAATAAAAATAAATCAAACTCACTTTCATTGCGTTTAAAATTTAATAAACTTTAAAATAAAAGTGATTTCATAAAAATCAGAGTTAAGATGAAAATTAGCTTTAAAGTGATATTGTATACTATATTATTATTCTTTTTTCTTCAATTTTTACACATATTATATTTTGAATATTTTGTATATATTGTATTTTATTTATATAAAATACAAATAAAAATAACAAAATAAAAAATTAAAAAATAAATAATGTATTTTTTATATATGTATCATGTACCTATATTGTATAAACTATTATTTAATTAATTATTAAAATAAATCATAAAAATAAAAATACCTTTAAAATCATTAAATTATTGTGTAAATTAATAAATTATGTATTTATTGTAAAAATTATTAATTAGAAATTGGGTTATTGTACTTATATATATTTTATTTATTTTAACCTAGTTATTTAATTTATTTAATTTATTAAAAATCACAAAAAAATAATTTATTTACTACTACCATTTATTTTTCAAAATGATTTAATTTAAATCCATTTACTATTTATTTCTTAATTTTTCTTTTTTTTATTTTTCTCTTTTGTCGTTTTCTATTTGGCTTTATTGGGATGGCTCCCCATGGTCGGACTCGGGTCTGTTGACCGGGTCAACTTCTCTTCTCCCCCTTCTACCCGAATAACTTGCATGGACCCCCTTCTTTCTTGAAAATAAAATTTCATTCATCCGACCTCAGTTTGCACACCCATCCAAATTTGAAATCCATTTGAGCTCATTGCCTATAAAACACTCAAGAATCTCCATTTCATCACCTTTATTATTTTATTTTGGCCTTTAAAATGCATGTAAATATCATTATTTTGCACAAATTAACATCCATTATTTATTTTGTACATATCGTATAAAATACATTGTTTAAAGCTAAAATAAAAGATTAAAGAAAAGAAAAGAAAAGGAAGTAAAATGACAAAGCTATTTTAGGACCATAAACCCTGACACCTAGGCATCATGGTGACTGGATCAACAAGGAATAAAGTAGGGGAGATAAGGGCCAATAAACACAATAAAAACCTACATTTCTATTCATCAATAATTCACTTTTAGGACCTATTTTATTCTATATTATTCATGCCTCAAATAAATAAACATTTTACATGAAATTTGTTGATAAAACAACATAGAAAAATATATTATTTGGTTCACATTAAAATAATATATAGTGTATATTTTACACTCAAAATAAAATTCCAAAGTCCAAACATCTCAGACCCATATCTTCTCCACGTGAACTCAAAATGCACCAAAACCACCTTTAAATGTATATAACTTTTTATTATCTATTAATATATATAACTTTTTATTAGCTATTTATGAAGGTGGTTTCACTTAATTTGGAGTCAAGATGTAAAAGTTAGGTTTTGGATCTCTAGTGTACATTATACATGAATAATATATTTATTTTATGTATTCTTTATATTTTTCATAAATTTATATTTTTATATTTTTAAAATATTATTTAGAGTGCATGTAAATAATTAGAATAAATAAAACCATAAAAATACACTAAAATATAGTTTACAAAAATACATAGACGAATATACTATACAAATACCTATATTTAATTAAGTGTGCAAATAAACTCAGAAAAATTCAATAAAAATATATTTATGTGTTTTAAAATAAGTTATAAATTATGTGTATAAAATAATAAAATCTAAAATACAAAATAAAAATAAAATACGTACTATGTAGGTATATATACCTATAAATGAACCTCCACAAAGCAACTTATAATAAATCAACTTATAAAAATATATAAAAATCATAATAAAAATACTACATAAAATAAAAAAAAATATTTTTTGTTTTAATCAAAAATTAATAAAATCATTTAATATTTTATTTTTGAATAAATAAATGTTTTTATTATTGCCTTGTCTTTTTATGGGTGACGTGGGCAAATCAGGGCCCATCTCCCATTGACTTGGGGTCAACTCTTCTCCACTCTTAGGTTTGTCAAAATGCTTACATCCCTATTTCCTCGATTTTTTGGCTACCGATTCTTTATTTTTTAAGAGAGATTCCTTCACGACTTCTCTTCCTCGGTCATTGATCTTACATGCCAAAGCCTTGCATTGACCTGAAGACTGTTGAATTGAGCACCATTCCCCGATCAACTTCCCCATATATATAGCTAGAGCTTCGCCATTTTTGAAATTTGACTCCTCTTTTGCTCTTCTTCATCCCCTTATATTGTGACCCAAGGCTAGAGCCTTGTGACCGCAGGCTCGCCCAACCATTTTGCAGTGAGGAGGGGCATTCCCAGCCATCTCTGATATATTATTAATCATTTTTATAATATATATAATATGGATAGCAATATACACATTATTCATATCCTTCATAATTAAATCACATTTAATTATCTTGGATCATCATTCTCATGTATCTAAATATTATGAATCATATTCACGCATTTAATTATCAATATCTTAATGCTCATATACATAATTTAACAATGGAATTATTCTTGAACTCTTTCACGAACATTGCGCTTTCTCCGCGGATACTTGGAGATAAGGACAAGATGATTGTACATTCCACATGTAATGACTTGGAATGAGATTATATCTCAAATTCCAGATCCCGATGAGCTCTCAAAGATGTTTGATTAAATCAAAGCCATAAATCTAATCTTCTCATTGCATCTGAATCACATTCAGATCACTGTCTAACATTTGGACAAAGATTAAATTACTTCTTTAGTGAGAGGGGTCACTAAAATTCAGACAGGTTTCATCACTCCCTCATAATCGAAGCGTCATGATTATATAATCGTTTATGATTGCATCACCCTCGAGTATTCCTAATATCCGTACATTCTACATACTGGAAGACCTAGGATAAAAATTGAACTTTTCAATCTTATTTAGACTCTCCTTTAGGATTTTATAATTAAGTTTCTCATTTGATCATTGGGAGCTGGTATCGATCATATACTTCCTAAAAGCATATATCATACCTAGGTATTGATCATATACTTTCCAAAAGCATGTATCGAACCTACAAATTCAGTCAAGCTTCCAAAGCGAGATGACCTTGCACGAAATTTGATTCCCAATTTCTTATGAGTGATCTCATGTCTTCCAGTTCAGTAATGAACATGTATGATCCCTTTGAGAGATCATGTTACTCATATGCCCTTGTATGCACACCAGCACGCTTGTGTATAGACCTTGATTAGATCATCAATATATCGGTTTGTAAAATGTACATACTCAGACATATAGCAACACATCTGTCTCCGGTCAGGGGATGCGTGCCTATATCCTGACAGCATACAACATAGGTCTTGGTTATCTCGATCTCGTTAAGTCAACTCTTTGACCTAACTTATCTAACACCTCTGAATCTCTATTCCTATGCATAGGACATGCATCAAGAGGTCGGTTTGGTATCAGCCCATTAGAGAAAGGATTGCCATCTCCTACTTAGGCCGAAGATCCTCTCTTAACAATCATTTGATGGTACTTGATGAGTCCTCAATCTAACTCTTTATATTTCACCCAAGCATTAGCCTCTATGATTCAACAATTGAATCAACAGCTGTATGATCATGAAGGTGGCCATGGTACGTAACCCTAATTGTACTAAGGGACCTATTATGAAAATTAATTATTCTTCATTTCAGATCAGGGAATGATATTTGCAATAACATTTATTGCATAATAGCTCATCGTGGGCTTGCATGTCAAATACCCTGGAGGGGTCCACAACTGCTAGGATGTTCAAATGGGTTCAGCCCACATAGATGGAGGCCTGGAGCTCTAAGAAAATGGTGCACACCAAGAGCACTTGTAATGGACTAAATACACCCCTGAAGGGGGTCTTGAAGGCTCGCATTGCATGGGAATCAAGGGGAGACACAGGCGATAGATTTGGTCCCTTTATTGGGTGGAACTCCCGATCACTTGTCCACACTGTAAATGTGATGGCGCCTCCCGGTCACCAAGGCACACACATTTGGTGGTGGATCTAGGGGCTACAACACACGAAGAGGGATCAAAAGGGGAAAAGGGTGGAGAGGAATTATTTCTAGACAATGACAACTAGCCATCTCGCGAGGATGGCGGTGTAAAGGAGGAGAAGGGTAGGTGGAGTCTATCTACAGGACGTGGAAGAGGGATGTGGGGTCTTCAGAGAGGGATGAGATCGAGGGAGAAGGAAAGCACAGAGGAAGGCAAAGAAAGTGGAGAAAGTTGTCTCCTTGTGACTATGACATAGTCAAAGATGGAAGAAGGACAGTTGACCTGAGGTCAACAGTCCTCGGATTCTCATTGGTCCACTTAGGATCGAATGAGACAAAATAGAAATTATTATTTTATTAATTCAATAATAAATAGTAAATGATCTTATTATTTAAAACTCAAAACTTGAAAATGTTTCTTTTTTTAAACTATTTTAAGGATATTTTTATTTATTTTTATAACATTGTTTATTATGTGTTAATTTTTACAAGTATAAATATATGTATATTTATCTGTATTTTAGATATTTTATTTTTATTTTGTAATTTAAATTTTTATTATCAATGTACATATTTTGAATATCTATAATATAAATAAATACATTTTTTACAAATTTTTAGTTCATTTTCTTGATTTAATTTACATACATAAATAATTGTATGTATATATATTGTAGGTATAATATACCTATATATTTTATTGTATTGTTTATTTGAATGTATCTGTAATGGTTTTCTTTTGTATTTATATTTTTTTACATATTTCAAATAATATATACAATTATTTAAAAAATATAAGAAGAATAAAGATATAAAAAGTACAATATATGAATAAAATATACAAATACATGGCACAATAGGAACCCAGAAAACCCGGCTTATGCATCTTAACATTATTTTTAATGAAACCACTTTTGTTAAATATATAATTTAATTAAAATACAATGGAGTGAGTTTGGTGAATTTTGAGTTTATATAGAGAAGGTATAATATGTGAAGTTTGGTTTGCAGCTTTTTCATTGTGTGTTCCAGTTGCGCAGTGCATTACTTTTATTGTTTTTATTTTTATAATTTTCTATATATTTTTATGTACAAGTTTCATATAGATAATTTTATTATTTGAGATGTATAAAATTAAGAATAAAATAGAGTAAAAGTAGCTTATTTGAAGAGTAAAAAATAGGGTTTCTATGTACATTATAGACCCCTATCTCTCCCTACTTTATTCCTTGTTAGCCAAGTCAATATTGACTCGGTCTCGAGGTTTAGGGTTATTCAGTAACCTTGATAGTTCATTTATTTTCTTTATTATTTTATTTTTGAATTTAAATACATATAATTGTGTATTAATTATGACTAATTATGGATGAATAATGAATGCTAATTGGTACAAGTTATCTATATTTACATGTATTTTGATAGGGGTTTAAGGAAATGGAAGAATAAAGGTAGACGGATGGCTATTCATCAGGTTAGGGCTCTCTATATCATATGTACTCTCTTCCTTCTTTATAAAGTGAAAATCGATCCCCACCGCCCAAGGACGTAGCCCAGTTACGGGTGAACCTTGTAAATATGTGTGTTTGCATCTTGCTTGATTGATCGTGTTTGTGTGCTTTTGCTTCCATGATTCACAATAAATATCTACAATTGAATGCAATCTTTATGCAACAACCAAGAAACCACTATAGAAATTTTATCATCTAATATTATTCATGCCTACATAGGAAATTCTTTTCCAAACCAAGAGAACAAATGATGACATATGAATTCTTTATTTCTCAACATCATATTTTTGATATATGCATATTGCAATCCTTGTAAAGGTAATCATAAAGTAACAATCAACCCACACAAATATAACCTATGAAAAAACCTTAGCAAAATATCAAGATATACATGTACAAAATTTAAAAAAAATAGAAATTATAAGAAAAATACGAACATAAATTAAAGAAATAAATACAAAAGTAAATCTAGGATGACATGCCTCGAAAGAAAAATTATCCTTAAGATAGATACCAAGAAAAATCCAAAATAGACATCATATAACTCAGTGGTCTTCATAGAAAAATCGGACGTTGGATTCTTATAATTAAAAGTACTTGAAACTTTAATATAGTTTAAGAAAAATATGGAACACCCTCTTAACTTAGTAATGTACCAGCATCCCTTCTTACCGTTAATGACCAATACCTTTGAATCACAACCATAGAACTATATGGTCATTCCCCTTCTGTGATGAGTGCTACCTCATTATCATTCACATTATGACATGCTACATGCTATAAGCAATGCTAGTGCCATCCCGATTTTTAAAAAGAAAATAAGGGGAAAAAAGCAGTGAACAATAGTGGATGTAATAGTAGTGGATGGCATCTGCCGCTGTCGACTTCTATGGGGGTTTACTTGGCCCTACCCTCCCTAGACCAGCTAGACCGGACCCCCTGTGCCTAGAGCCATTCTCACTTATGAGGCTCATGATTGGCTTGTGCGACCTTTCGATGAGGAGGAGATCTACAATGCTCTTCGCTCTATACCCTCCACCAAGTCCCTGGGACCGGATGGGTTCAATGCTGGATTCTTCAAAAGGCACTAGTAGCTCTTGAAGGGTGACATAATTGATGCTATGACTTTCCTCTACCGGGAAGGAAATATGGTTCGTGAGGTCAACCACACTTTCTTAACTCTGGTCCCTAAGGTCCCCTCCCCTTTGGGTTTGGGAGACTACATGCCTATATCTATGTTGTAATGTCACTTATAAAATATTCTCAAAGCTTCTGGCCCCACGCCTCTCTATGGTCTTGCCTCACCTAATCTCCGTCAACCAAACCACATTCATCAAGGGGAGATCGATTGGAGATAATTCTAGGTTGGCTCAGGAATTTGTAAGCAGATTTGACCGGTTGACCAATCTTTCACGTGCTTACCTAAAGATTAATCTTACCAAAGCCTTCAACACTATGGAGCATCCCTTCATCCTTAAGTGCTTGGAAGGGATGGGCTTCCCGCAGGTTTGGATTGGATGGATATCAAATTGCATCCTCACTTCTTCCTTCTCTGTTCTAGTCAATGGTTCTCTGGCGGGACTCTTTAAGGGTACGCGTAGCCTCAGGTAGGGCGACCCTATTAGCCCACTCTTATTTGCTCTTGGTATGGAATCCCTGTCTCTACTTGTTGAGGCTGCGGTTGATAGGGGGACCTGAAGCCGTTGGGTAGGGGTCGTCTCTGTGTCCGACCCACATTATCTTCGCCGATGACATCATTTTCTTCTGAAAGGGATCGATGTCTTCTTTGCTTGCGGTCCGGGAGGTGCTCACAAATTTCGAGGCCATTTCGGGCCTCAAAATGAACGCGCATAACAGTAAGTTATTTCGGCCTAGAAGTGCTCCTGAGGACTTTCATGTTACCTTGTAGCTTGGTATTTTCAGATCATCCGTGCCCACTACCTACCTCGGGTTGCCCCTAACTTCCTCCTCCAGGAATGGGGTCCTTGCCGTGGCGTTGGAGGATAGGGTTAGGGCCTTGCTTTGTGGCTGGAAAGCCAAGGCCCTATCATTCGTCGGTCGCCTTCAGCTCCTTCGCTTGGTTGTCTCTGGGGTCCTCCTCTACTGGGTTGCGGGATCCATCATCCTGATTTCCTCTTCACGATGCATTGATAAGATGTGCGCTAACTTTCTTTGGTGTTTTGGGTGCCAGGATGTGGGCTGGCACATCGCTTGCCTCCCAAAGGTCGAGGGAGACCTTGGCCTGAGATCGCTCATATCCCTCTGCTCTACGATGATCGTGGCTTGGTCTTGGCGCGTGCTTATTGCTGGCCATTCTATCTGGGCTAAATTTATGGGGAGAAAATACCTTCATTCTGCTACTTTCTGGGAAGTGGAATCGGGGACCAATGCCTCTCCGATCTGGCATGTTATTCTTGTTGGGAATGAATCCATTCGTAGTGCTATCTGCTCCACATCGAGCGGTCATTCCTGGACTTGCTTCCTAAGTGTTTTACTTTCTGTGACGTTGTTGATCTTGTGCGCCACCGTTCTCTGTAGGTCCCTTGGGCGGCTATTGTCTGGAATGTGTCCTCTGCCCCTAAACATTCTTGCACTCTATATCGTGCTGCTCTGAATCAGCTTCTGACATTGGATAGACTGGAAAGGAATGGCATTGGCGTGCTTGGGTCGTGCTACCTTTGTGGCCTTGAACCTGAATCCCGAGACCATATCTTCTTCCATTGCAGCTTCTTGGCCCACATCTGGGATCTGGTCCTCTCTGGCGTGGGCCTTCCAAAGTCTCCCTCATGATCGTTGATTGGGATTCTGGAATGGGATAATGCTATGTAGGGGTAGGGCTTAAAACGCCGTATCAGTTCCATGCTTGCTGCTGCTACTTGGACGATCTGGAGGGAGCGCAACTCGAGATGGTCCAACGACTCCATCTCTGCTGCCCCGGCTGTGGCTCGTGCAATCATCTATGTTGTCCATGCCCTGACGAACTGATCTTTTCTAGTGCTCGATTTTTTCTCTCTCGAGCCAGGGTTGCTTTTGGCAAATGTCGATATTACCGTTCTATTTCACTTCATTCTGATTCTTATCTTATGATTGCAATCACCTTTTTGGGCAATGCTTGTAAATGATCCATTTTGCATCAATGGAAATTTATACTTACCCCAGCAAAAAAAAGAAATAGAAACAGAAAACAAGAGCAACCATATTTAGCCACATAAATTTAGGAAGAACTAATATAAAAAGAAAATAACAAATCCCTAAATCTCAAGAGTCGTGAAATTTTCAAATTTCAATTATGTCTTAATGGTGAATTATTAAATTCAATCATATCCAATATCTATGTATATATTCTTGAAGAGAGGAGGGTGCTGATGCTACATAAAGAGGTCTACTGTGCCTTCTTTTTAGAAGGTTATAATATGAGGATGTTTTTTAAATAATTATTAAAATATTCCGATTTAATTAAATGCGCTTGGAATTTTGTTATTTAAAAAATACCATCTATCAGCATCTGAGGTGCTGATTTGGATCGCCATGTCCAAATCGACACGTCGTTGCCAACGGCACTCCCAATTCCCCCTGTAAATTCATCCCAATACACCCCATTTCCTCCTCACTCATTCCTCTTCATCCTCTCCATTCTCCTCATTTCTTCCTCCCCCTAATCTCAATTTCCTAATCTCTTCCTAATTTCTCTCAGATAATTGGTCTTGCGATACTCCTATTCAAGTAAGAGCGAATCGCACATTCTTTTTTATATAACATTTTTTGTTGATTTTCGCTCTCTAGAGGAAATATATTTTTGTGGATGTCTTGTTATTATCTTTTTTGGATCTATTCGCTCACTTTGAAGACAGTCTTCGTTCTAGGTAACTTTAATTTTATACATATAAAATTTCAATTCTAATTAACAATGAGATGTGTCAATTTAGATAAATAATTTCAGTTGCCATTTGAATATTTAAAAATTTTGTGCTTTTAAACATTCTAATCATTTAAAAATTGCATTCTTATGCGTAATAATTTAACAAATCATATCTTAATATCCACATAATTGTATTCTAATTAATTAGTCAAATTTATGTTATTTTAAAGTAATATTGGAAAAATTAAATATTGTTAAGAAATTTAATTTTATTAATTAAAATAAAATTGATTTAATCGTTCATCTTGGTGAATGAATGGTTTGTACATATTTTAAAATATAGTTACTTATTTTTAAAAAAATTAATTTCATAAATCAAAATCACCTACTATATTAAATTTATGAAATGAAAAATTAAAAATATTTCCCTATCTTATGAATAATTTTAATTTATAGTTAAATTACATAATAGATTAAATTGATGAAATGAAAAATTAAAAATAGTTAAGTATTTTAAGAGTAATTTTAATTTCATATTAATTACATAATAGATTAAATTGATAATTTTATAAATTACATTATATAATAAATTGAATTGATAATTGAAATATTTATTATAGTTAATTATTTTAAGAATAATTTTAATTTAATACATTAAATTACATATTAAATTAATTATTCATCTATGTGAATGTGTTATACATAATTGAAAAATTACGCATTTGTTACGTACTTTTAAATTTTTACTATAATTTCCTTAAAAAATTATATATTAGAAAAAATAATAATTAGAAAATTGAAAATACTTACATATTATAAAATTTCAATTTAATAAATTAAATTACGTATTAAATTAATTGTTTTTCTAAATATATTGATCATATTCTTTTATTCGTGAAACATATATAATAATCAATTTATTTAATTTATCATTAGATAGAGCATCCAACAATGTTCCTATTTTATTATATGGGGATGGAGTGGTGAATGTGATCGACGATCATGTAGATTATATCGGGGGACAAAAACGTACGGTTATAATCTCATGTTAGATAACTTATTTTGATATATTGGATCGAGTTTCCAAAGCCATCGGTGTTCCACTCGATCGATACATCCTTACATTAACATGTAAGTGGTTATACGAAGGATCAACATTTTATCTAGTACCAATCAATGATGACGAATCCACTTTGACGATGATGGTTTCAATCAACAAAGAGAGATTCATTCACCTTTTCGTAGAAGCTACCCCCTTAGTTAAGGAAACATGTCGTCCTCGTCGAGGTAATATGGTTAAATTTAAATTAAGTAATAATCATGTTTTCACAATGTCTAAACTAATAATTATATAATTAACCATGACCGATGCAAGGGAGAATTCGAAATGAAATGGATGAAATGTGTGTGAGACCGAAGTTGTGTAAAATATGCAAGCAACCTGGTCATAATAGATTAACTTGTCCATGGAGAAATTAAAGAATTGTAGCATATGTTAGGTAACATATATGTTAATGTTTTTTAATAAATACATTCTTTAAAAATTTTATTGTTTTTTATTTATTAATCTAACACATTGTTAAATGTAGATGGCGCACATGGATAGAGTACTTTGTCTAGTCTGTATTGTACATGTAAAGTGAGCATCAATTTCATATCCTACCAGTTCGGTTAGTATTTAAAGTCATTCGAGTATTTTTATTATTAACATAATAGCTTCTCATGTGAGGATATTATAAATCTTGTGTTGTTAATTCTATGTAGATTCAATTAGTTGAACACAATGAGATGTTAAATGAAATTATTCGAAAGAAAAATACTGTAATGGAGAGACTTCTTGAACTATCTGGATTTTCATGTGTAGTAAACATGAGAAGGGTACAAATGGATCCTTCCTTATTGACTAGTTTACTTGAGAGGTGGCGACCAAAGATTCATACATTTCACTTCCGATTTGGTGAGACGACTATTACATTACAATATATGGGATTGTCCAGTGGGTTGAACGTCGATGGTTCGCATATTACTGGCCTGGATCTTCCATCTGGAGGATGGGAACCACTTTGATGTAGCTTGTTAGGTGTTGTTGACACTCACGTAAAGAGTGATAATGTGAAGTTATCATGGATCAAAGAGATCTTTTTTGGAGATGATGATCCACTACTGGCTATTGAAAATGAGCAAGAAGCAACATGTAGGGTGAGGGCCCTGATTTTTTATCGTACTGGGTGTAATGTTCTCGCAGATAGCAGCAGATATATAGTCCCTCTCAGGTAATCATATGCAATCCTAAACATGAAGATCTCATTTGATTTAGACATTGCTAATGCTTATTTTTTCAAATAGTTATATGCTTCATTTATGTGGATTGGGAGAATGTGCTCAATTGGTTTGGGGTGTTGCTGCTTTAGCTCACATTTACACAGAGTTGGACAGAGGTGCAAAGATAGGCACATCTAGGATTTATGGTTTTTTCACAGTTCTATAGGTATGCATAGTTTACAAATATAGAAACGTCAGCATTAGTAAATTTGCTTCGATTAACTTGAATAACATACAGGTTTGGGCATGGGAGCATGTGCACATAGGCAGACCAATTGTAAGATATCGTGCAAACATTAGAGGAGGATCATAGATTTAAAATGGATTAGCGTGCGAAGTTTCAAGTAGAATGTGCAGACAGTGATGCCGGTATTTTACCGTAACGAGTTGGATACGCAGCTGGCTCATCAGGTAAATATTGAAATAAATTTACACATTCATTTTAACAATCGAAGTAATGATTAAATAACTTTCTTATTTACTGAATGTAGATGATTTGGACACCATATGCCGATGATGAAATCATACAACTACATGAGATCTGTCGACAAGGTCAGTCTGTTTGGATGAATAGGGTCCCATTGATATGCTATGACATTATAGCTATGCATTTATCGGATCGTGTTACGCGTCAATTTGGGATGCTGCAACATATCCCAGCCTCCGTTGAAAGGATACACGTTGTCTCTTGATGAAATAAAATCAGAAGCACTGACATCCTATACTGGTCAGTTCTACATCGGCAATATGTAGAGCAATGGGATGAAAAAGAAGAATCGATAGTACTTGGGCACACAGATGCAAATAATGATTCTACATGCAATTGTACTGGAGCATTACAAGAAAAGTGGATCCAGACATAGATTTCACCTCCTACAATACCTTACAAACCTCATGGCCTAGTAGAAAGAAGATTGGTATATTTTATTTATTTATATTTAATTTTACGATATTCTATTGATTGATTGGATCATAAATTAAATAGGTGAATACGATTCTACAAGGAAGGACTAGTCTTGATGAAATTAGACGATTAACAAACTTACCTTCTACGATGAAGGCAAAAGTTGAGGATACCGTTACATACTTTGATGATGTAATAAATATGTTATCTTTAATGTATCCATTCTATAATTATGACCAGCAATACATGCCACAACAAGATTATACATTCATGGCATCATGTTTCATCATTTCTTTAGATTTAGTTAGATCTCTTTTGGTCGATTCATTTTGATAAACATATGATGCAAATCCCTTTAGGTATGAGTTACGGGATACATCGGAGAGGGTTCTCAACAACAACAAACAACGTTTTCTACTTCAGGTTCACAAATTTCATTATTTGATGATCTCAATAATTCAACTTCAATTCAACTTTTTAACGTAATGTCTATAATCGAAATCTTTCAGATTTACCTTATGCGGATTTCACCGGACACGGATCTCAACAACAATAATCAACATTTGAGACTTCAGATGACAATAAATTCTTTCTCTGATTATCTGAAAGGTTCATTTTATTTTTTTCAAACTAAAGTATTAAATATAATCTAGATCTTTTAGGTGTGCATTATGCGAGATTCGTCAGACAAGGATCTCAACAACAACATTTGATGTTTGAGACTTCTAGTATGCATTAAATTTTATTATCAAATTAATTCAATTTAATTTTTACTTTTTGATAAAATTGAAAATAATCTAAATTTTATAGGTTTGCATTATGAGGGATTTAGTGGACAAAGTTGACACAAGAGCAACCACATTTTGAGACTCATGTTGCATTAGTTTAAATATATAATTTTCTCAATTATTTAATTTAGAATTAGATTTTTAGTTACTTGATTAATAGAATGCAATTGCTTCATGCTTATAGGATATATTGTAACTTTGAGTCAATCACAGTTTATGGGACCATTATATGATGGTCCTTCAAGTCAATTTGACTATGGTCCCTCTCAGCTCACACAACCAACTCAATACAATTCAGAAGGTCTTAAAGTAGAGATATTTGCGATGGTTCACCGGACTAAGACAACCGAGTTGGAGAGACAATTCCTTAGCATTCCTATGCTACAAACGCAACAACCTACGGATCCGCCTCGCAGACCATCTGTAGGAGTAAGGATCATAGAGCCTACATAGACAAATCAAGTTACTCAACTAGCTGAACCTCAGAGGAAGTCCATAGCTACGTCGTATCTCTTGGTAATGTACTAACTCATTTAGAACAGAATATCAAGAAGAAGATAAAAAAAACTCATGAAGATATTTATAAGAAGATGCTAAAGGAGGTGAAGGAAGAGAAGGAGGAGGCTTACAAGGAATTATAAGGAAATTGATATCGTAGATCATTATAAACTATTTTACATTATTTCTTGAAACTTTATAATTGTTATATGATTTTAATAGAATATATGCATTTCTTTTAAATGAATATGTGTTATAATATTGAATGTTGAGATTATTAATATGTCATGGTGAATGACTTCGTATTTGATTTTTATTGATTTTTTAAAACATAACATATAGAGATCTTTATGAGATGTTGCATGAAGATTTAGTCCTCATTTTAGAAAAAAATACACTTTTATCCATAACAATAAGTACTGATTTTAGAAAAAATATTATGTTACATACACAACCATAAAATAAGAGAAATTATGCATATGCAGAAATTTTGAGAAGGGATTGGTTCAAAAAATAGAAAAATAAAAGAGAACTATATTAAAAATAATTTTAATTAATTAAATTTTGCAAAAGATTTGAGAATTTTTTATTGACATTATATATAGAGAGAGTATTGCCTGAACTAGATTAAATTTTTACGGGATTTTCATTTTGCAAATGTTTTTAGTTAATTTTAGATATATCATAATATATGCGAGAGATAAATGTATTTTTTTGTATTTTTAAAATATAGTAAATGAACTCAAAATACAAAAAGTTAAATATTTTTATGTTTTGTGTTTATGGTATTTTTGGATTTTTATGCATTTTTAAAGTTTAAAATGCACAAAATAAAATAAACAAAAAATTACAAGAGCTTAAAAAGGGCATAATAAATAGGAAATAGATTTAAATACCTTAATAAAAGTATATATGATATAATATTATATAATATATTAAAATAATTTTCATAGAGTTTGGAGTATTCAAGGGAGAAAGGGGAGGGGAGAGGGGCTGGGAGGGGGCTGAGCCAAATCGACACGTCAGGTGCCGATTTGGATACTACACCCCAAGTCGACACCTGAGGTGCTGATTTGGGCGTGACATACAAATTCGGTACCTCATATGTTGATAGATGGTATTTTTTAAATACCAAAAGCTCATGCTTATTTAATTAATTCCGAATATTTTAATATAAAACCCCTGTAATATGACATTTCATTAAATGTAATTTCTTAAAATTAGAAGTATAATTTGAGGATCATGAATCAATAAGTTTAATTATAGGCGAGCGTTCTTTCAATTTTTTGGCATGCAAGTATAATAAAATTTTCTCAGATTTACTGAAGGTGGAGTAGGAGGGGTCTTATTGGAATAAAAATTCATTAGCCATCTCTCCTTATAACATAGTTATATACATGTATCAACCTTCTAGTCGCATGGAAATTCACATGGAAATTGAACGCCGTGTATAAATCATGTCTTATCCTTTTATTATTATAAATTATTGGAATTATTTTTCATTTTACAAATATTCTCCATCAATAACTAACAAAGAACATCAGCAGAAAAAAAGGTTTATACAAAATGTTCAACTATGGATTTCTCGTCAAAGGGGGCATTTACCATAAGGGATGTGGAAAAAAATTTCAGAATAGGTACGCATCGAAAATATTTCTCAGAATAGTCATATATCGACAAATGATTTGCTGTGCTATATGGACGGCCGGGAAGGGTTCAAGAATCCAGATTTTTCCGCTTGGGGTGCATATTTTTGCCGTCCATATGACACGTCAAACGATTTGTCGTACGCGACAAATCCTTTACCGCTTGTGACACACCAAGCGGCAAATAATCTGCCATATATGTCTATTCTGAAAAATATTTTCGAATCGTATCAACTCTAAGGGGGTGTTTGGATAGTGAGTTTAGGTGGGTTAAACTGGTTGCAGGTAACCCATTTTTGAGTTTTGGTGTTTGGATAGAGGGTTAAACTGGGGGTGGGTTAGAAGTGGGTTTATTATGATATAATTGTATTGGAGTTTGAAAAAGTGAGTAGTTATTGTGATGTGATTGTATTAGAGTTTGAAAAAGTGAGTAAAAGTAGAGTAGTTTATATTTTTTATATGAGATGATGGTATAATACATTATTTTTTGATAGGATTGATGATGTAAAATCTATTTATTTAATTTTTTAAAAAAGGAATATAGTGGGGCTCACGTGGAGGGAGAAAACATGGGTTAGGAGAGTTAAACCACCCCGGGGTGATTTAACCTTGTATCCGAACAACCCCTAAGTAACATTTTGCATAAGTATTACCTCTCGGTAATAACTCTCTACTAAATGGAAAGGACTACTCAAAAGTACTCACTAACTTGTCTGAGAATGATCACATTGAACAAATAGCACTGTGAAAGGAGTAAAAAAACAAAATGGAGAATGATTTTGACTCCATCTAGCTCAGTTATCCACGGAATCCTAATCCAAAATCTCCAAATCATTACCCATCACATCCTACGTACTTATCTCTTAGCTGCTTCATTATCCCGTCTATCAACCCCGTCTCTTATCCAACAACCTTCGACTTTATCCATCCATGCTGCTCTCTCTACTTGTGGTCGGTTCAAATATCGGCCGACCACATGTGGATCTCCTCTTGTCAAAGGGGCAACTGACTCACCACGCCGCTCCATCGAATCTCCCCACGCGAAATGAAATGCCTCCGTGGATTAGAGGAAAAGATATGCTCATTTATGGTCAATGGTGATCCTCCGGTCTCCCAAATCTCCTATCCTCACCCTCCCCTCACCGCATTCTCCTCCCCCAAAAACCGGAACACCGCAGGGGATTCAAGTACTGTGGGGGTAACCGCACCGCCGATGGCAACTTCATCGCACCAGGTGGCTCTACACGTCAGCTACCACTTCAGCCACGTCACGTGGGTGGACACGTCAGCGAATTTTTTTGGCGAGGACAAAGCCACGATGGCTCCACTTGCTTTTTTATTCCGCCCCGGCGAGCGGGGCCCGCGTCTATCCGTGCGTCAGGTGCGTCTCACGTGGATTTCGCTCTCAAGTGGAGGCCGTGCCGCCACGTCATCCTTATGCAAAATCTCGCGTGCCATGTCATGCAGGGGAAAATATCCGGAGTTTGATCGCAGCTACCCGCCACGTGCGCGCGTGCGGTTGGAAGAGATGGAGCAGAATTACGAGGACGGGAATGCCCTTTGAATTTAGAGCCGAATGGGGTTATTTGGGTACATTCGGGGATCACCCCTAATTTGGGGGGTTATATGTGGAGGGCCGGGTCTTCGATGGGGGAGGAAATTGGCATAAAAAGAGGGAAAGAGAGAGCAGGGGGCGGAGATAGAGAGCGGCAAAGTGATGGAAGGGAGGAAGGTGAAGGAGTGCGCGCTGTGCAGCCAAGCGGCGAGGATGTACTGCGAGTCGGATCGGGCGAGCCTTTGCTGGGACTGTGACGCCAAGGTGCACGGGGCCAACTTCCTGGTGGCGCGCCACACCAGGTGCCTGCTGTGCCGCGCCTGCCAGGCCCCCACGCCCTGGAAGGCATCCGGCTCGCGCCTCGGCCCCACCGTGTCCGTCTGCGACAATTGCATGGGCGGAGGGTGCAGGGAGAGGGATTCCGGATCTGCGGAGCCCGGTCGGTGCGGTGCGGAGGACGAGGCGGAGGAAGGTGACGATGAGATGGGAGTGGAATTGGACAGCGACGAGGAGGAGGAGGAGGAAGACGAAGAAGATGATGAGGATGAGGATGGAGAGAATCAGGTTGTCCCGTGGTCTGCTGCCGCGGCGATGGAAATGCCCCCGCCCGTCACGAGCTCTTCAAGCAGCGAGGAGTCGTCGTCTGGGTACGGACGCTATGCTAAGAGGAAAAGGGAGAATGCAGATCTAGAATCCTCTCAGGTTCGTGATGGGATCTCCACTGGAATCTGACGTTGTTTCCTCTCGCTGTTTATGCCGAATTCCCTGACCCCTTCGTTTGCCTGATTCTGCAGGGACATGTCGGATGCTCGCTTTCCATGTATGCACGGTATCTCGCTATGGAAAACGACGCGAGTTCCGCGAGAGATGCATATGCGGTTACGGCGATAAGACAACGGCGGAGTTCGCCGATAAGTACTCACTTCTCTGCGCGATACTCGCCGATCTGACTCTGATAACTTGCATTCTGTCCTAATGGAGGTGGTTGGGTGGTATATGTAATTTGTGGCGCGGGTTTATCTGATTGTGAGTCCGTGCCGGATGTCGAGATTCTGGGGTGTCGGTTTTCCTTGGTGGGTTGCGATTGATTGATATAAAATGTATCGACTGACCATCCATGTTTTTGATACATTAGGTGTTAGTGTTATTAAATTTATACGGTTGTATAAATCGAGCTGTTGCGAGATCTGATTTTGTTTGATGGGTATGAATCGAATTTCGATGTTTAGACATGTTTAAAGTGGTTTTGGTCTGCGATCGTGCGGATTCAACAGTGATGGTTTGGTTTTCGCTCTGTCTTGATGTAATGAATTCTGTTTTTTCTGTCAAGAAGGTTGGAGTAACCTCTCAGGAACGGATGATTAAGAAAATTCGATAGGATTGGAACAAGAAATGTGATGTGAAATCACATTAGTTATGTGATGGAAATTCCAATCCAAGATTGTAAGGGATATGTCAGGATATCCCAGGCAATCAAATGAGAAAACTGTGGTGTCCGGTGCAGCTATTGAAACGCGGATTCATCAGGCATCCTCCACCAGTGAAAGCAAGCCGCAATTGGACGCCCGGCAATCCCTGCTGTCTCTTTCGACAGCAGTGGTTGACCCCCTCTCCCTGCTGCTGCCGTTCACATCTTGTTCATTCTCTGACAACTATAATATGGAATCCCATCTCAGAAATTATTAATGCTAGGGACCCATAATCACCTCCCATGTATGAATCTCTCTACGTTATGATTTAGAAAGCCACTTCTTTGTAAGCTTTATTAGCAATCTTGACAACGTGATATTGCTCTCCAGTTGAAGTGATCGCAGGGGGGGCGGCATTCTTATTTTTCTTAGAAGAAAATAATAGTAGAAAACTTCATCAGCTTACTACAAGTGGTGGTATTCTTATCATCAATGGCCCTTGGAGGGCAACCGCGGGAATAGCTCTTGGAGATCTGAAGAGTCCACGGCCGTTGATTCCATCGAAACCATGCGTATGGGGTCCATCTCCCGTTGCCATTCGTTCGGTGGAGATATTTCGTGGTTGCGCCGATATTTGTGTGGCTCCAATTCCTCGGAGAGCACACAGTTTTTGACGATTCATTGTTTAGGGCTGTCTCATGAATATTCACGTGATTTGCACGCGCCTTTGATTAGTTCAGCAAAATAGGTGTTCCTTCCACTGCATTGATTACCGGGGATTGGGAATTGTTTATATAGAGATTCAGCATCAACTTTGGAAGTGGATGATTCTAATTTGTTTCTAATGAGTCAGATTATATTTGATTCCTTGTTTATGATCTCTCCATCCAATTTTCCCCCCAAGTTGTACATTTCTATATAGCAATCCGGAGATTTCGAAATATCTTTCAGCTTCTCACCATTATATTATCCCCGAGGTCCCCCTCGTGACATTCAGAAAGTTGTAGCATACCGCATCATATGGCATGGAGTCTGTCATTTAGATGGTGGCTTTAACTATACAAAATGTGCTATTTTTTTGCCAATGATAAATAAAATAATCGTATGGTCTATTTTGTTCTTTAACACGGTCCTCGTGTCACGTATTCATGTGGTTCTGAGATGGACGTGGGGAGTGGGAGTGGTGGTTTTTTTGTGTGGTTCTGCTTTTATTCGTTGTCTCTGTTTTAATTTCCCTGTTGCTGGTGACGTGTGGTTATTTATCTCTTCTATTTTGGTTGACGTCTTGCTTCTCGATTCATGATCTAGTGCAGTTTCTTTCCTTATTCTTCCCCCCTTGTTGGTTGGCTGGTTGTCCATGTCTTTGCTTTTGTCTCCCACTTGAATGCTATGAGGGTGGTGATCGCCTCCCCAATTTCGCTTCCTTGTTCCACATGGAAGTAGAGGAGGACCGCTCAATGTTTTGCTTTATTAGGAAGATGGCTTGTTCGTTACTTCATATTAGGCTTCAGTCCACTTTATTCTCTTTCCTCCAGTAAGTGTGGTTTCTTGGGAAGGGAAATTACAAAGTACTGATTTTGGGGGCAGAAAGTGTCATGAGGTGTATGCTTGCTACCCAGTAAAGGCATCCGAGTCCCTTAATTAATTTTTAGGTGAGTCGCCGCCATGATGTGGTTTCTTACGTTTTCTTTAAACAAATACGGCAGTGGAGCTGGCGTAATTGCAAGCTCTTTTTTGTGGTAGATGGCTTTTACATGGATGCATGGATGTTCTTATGGTTATGTTTATGTTTGTGCTTATGCTTAATTGCATACATCCATACTAACATGGCCTAATACTTTTGGTCAATAAAAGAATGCATTTTAGACGGCTACAAACAAGAAAATGACAGTACGTTGCAAGACCATCATACTTTTAAATAAAATTTATTACTAGCGCTAGTGGATAGTGCAATTTTCATGGTGGTTATTGTCACATGGGAAAAATCTTACCATCGATTTTGAGATTAACATGTACGCGGTCAGCTTCTCGCAAACTAACTTGCCTTCTCCTATGTGTAAACGTACACCGGAATACCGAGTAACCACATCGCTCGAACAATTCAAACACACAAGCACTCAAGCACACAAGAGCAATGGCACTACTCTTTTTTATTAGCAAGAGACTCTCAATGTGTTGTTTACAAATAAGTTTACTCCTTATATACACAAGCCTGGGGATATAAGGACACCATTATTACATGTACAATGAATGCAAGGCTCTTCATCTTCTATAGAGACTCTTCACATTTATTGGCTCTTTATCTTCCGTACAATCCCTTCATCTTCTGCAATCGATGCGACGCCACCCAATCCATCAGCATGCCATGCCGAATGCTATGTCAGCACACCATATCATCTTGCTGCATCATCAGTGGGTGCCACGTTACGACGTCGGATGTTGCAGCTTCGCTCTGTCAAGTGTCGTCGAACACTTGTGTTATGTCAAGGGGACCTACAGTCTTTGGACCTTCGTGCAATAAACCCCAACATTAATGATTTATACACTAAGCCGAAGTCTTTCAGAGCTTTGTCGTGTGGCCACTGAACCACACGGGCATGTGATAACCGATCTCCCATGCTATTCTCGTACTCAAGTTGGGGGTGTTATATGCCTCCCCCACCTAATCCGTCAGACATCCTCAACTGATCCTGCGTCTCCAAGTCTCGATAAGATCCTCGAACAACCACATGGTTGTATCATATTCCCATATTGCTTTCTCCTCTAGGAGTCCCTTCCACTTGACAAGGAAGAAGATCCTCCAGCTCTTCTTTCTCTGGCCCTCCACGCGCTTGCCATGAATCTTCTCAGCACCTTTATATGATGAACCCAGACATTAGGAGGGGCCCATTTTGATGCTCTCTTAGTGTTATCTTCTCCATCCTCATGGTACTCCTTCAGGAAGCTGACATCGAACACGAGACGTGGCTTCAATCTCTCTGGAAGACATAGATGATAGGCGAGCGGTCCTACACATCGAAATATCTTAAAGGGATAATTTTAACAAGGAATGAGACCCTTGTGTGATGTCTTCCTCAATATCTTCTTCCAAATCTGGGGCGTTAGCTTCAGTAGCACCTTGTCCCTAACTTGGAACTCGACCGACCTGCGACTCTTATCAGGCACCTTCTTCATCATTTATTGAGCGTGAGCCAACGTCCTTCACTTCCTCCCACAGATGCTGCATCTCCAATGTGAAATGATATGCAGCGGGACATTGTCCTTAGTTGTTCTTCTTATATCGACTTAGTCTCGAGGTTTAGGGTCAGTCAGTATTTACAATACTTCCTTTATTTTTCTTTTCTTTTCTTATTCATTTATTTATTTTTAAATACCAATATTTAAGCACTATTTACAGACAATAATCAGAGTGCTAATTTGTACAAGTTAACTATTTTTACATGTATTTAAGTAGGATTTTAAATATAAAATAAAGGAATAAAGATGCATGAATGGGTATTCATCAGGGATGCACCGTCTCCAGATACATTATGCATCTTCCCTGAAAAGGTACGGATCTTCCCATTGGTAGAAATGTATGTCGGACAAAATTTATCCCTCTTGTATTTTTTCTGATCTTGTGGAACCACCCCAGAAAAAAGGTAGTTCACAATATCGGCATACTAGGGGAGTGAGGTGACACTCAAGATCGACTCATCTAGAAATGTGTCTGAGATAGGTACATCACCTAAGGGAATAATTGGGCACTTAGTTCTAGATATGTGATCTAACACCACAATTATAAATCCATGTTATCTCTTATTTCCAAATCAAGTTTCTGGAGTAGAAGGATCCAATGAAGCAGACATGAGTTGGCATCCTTCTTTTGCTAAAGATACATGATGACATAGTGGTTAGTGTATATAATGACTATATACCCAAGAAGATGTGATCTGAACTTCTATAAAGTGAATACCACGGTCATCAACTCTTTCTCTATCATGGTGTAAGTCATTTGGGCCCCATCTAGAGTTTTGTTGGCATAGTGAATTGTAAATGGTAGTTCATCCCTGCGCTATCCTAATATAACCCCAACAATGAAATCAGATGCATCCATCATTATATCGAATGGGAGAGGCCAATCGGGCAAATGTAGGATATGCGTTTGAATAACTAGATTTTTCATATCATTGAAGGCTTGGAGGAATTCATCATTAACAATAAGGTCTACCTCCTTGTCTAATAATTCAGTCAGAGGTCAGGTAATCCAGCTAAAGTCTTGGATAAACCATCTGTAGAATCCAACTGTCCAAGAAAAGACCTCACATTCTTCGCAAATTTAGGTGGCTCAAGTTTAGCAACATCCACCTTTATCAGGTATCCATACATCATTTGGAGATGATGTGGCCCAACAAAATTCCTTTGGTGATCATAAAAAGACTCTTTTCCCATGAAAGCACTAGATTCACCTCACAACATCTCTTAAGCACTCGGTTTAGGTGGGATAAACAAGCATTGAAATTTTTACCATAGACTGAGAAATCGTCTGTAAAGACTTCGAGGAAACTACCCATCATGTGGACCAACACAACCAACATACATCTTTAGAATGTAGCGGTTGCGTTACACAATCCAAAGGGCATCCATTTGGAGGCATAGGTGCCAAACGGACAAGTGAAAGTTATTTTCTCTTGTTCCTCAAGAGCGATTACCACTTGGTTATATCTTGAGTACCTGTCCAAGAAACAAAAGAACTCTTTCCTTTCCAACCTTTCAAGTACTCGATCAAAGCACAGAAGTGGAAAGTGATCCTTCTTGGTAGCTGAGTTCAGGCACCTGTAGTTAACACAAACACACCGGGAAGTAGGTACACAGGTCGGAATCTCCTCTCCTTGATCATTTTTGTGATCACAGTGATACTAGATTTCTTCAGGACCACATGTAAGGGGCTGACCCACATAGACTTGGAGATGGGATAAATGAAGCTTGCTTCACACCACTTAGTGATTTCCTTAATGACTACATCCCTGAGAATAGCTTTTAATCTTTTATGGAATTCACGAGATGGTTTACATTCAAATTCCAAAAATGTACATTGTGAACATAGACTTATATTGATCCCTCAGAGATCCGAATCATTCCATCAAAGAGCCTTGCGGATTCTTTCTAAAATCTCTAACAAGCGAGATTCTTATTTGAAGTTAATCTACTATTGATGATGATCGGATATTGTTCTTTTTCACCAGCAAGGAGGGCATACTTAAGATTTGTCGGAAATGGCTTGAGCTCATGTGAAATTGGATCGATTTTCAATGTAAGAGGTGCCATTAGTTTAGGGTCCACCTTGGATACTTCCGGTTCAGACAAGAACACATCGAACATATCTGTAATGAATTCCTCTTATTTGATTTGGGATGGATTATGAATATTTTGATCATATCATTATATTTTACCTCCAAGTCAGATTGGGAACTTGTGCCGACTGTGCTATCCAAGTCTTCCTAGAAGGTGAGGAATTCTTGTGCCAAATTGTCATCCAAAGATAAGCTAGGGTCTCTGATATCCTCAAGTAAGTCACAACCAGTCTTGTGTTATTTAGAGTCTCTCTGATCAGGTATGGTCTCTTTGACTTTGGGCTCGACAACCATGTCAAGTGTTACATTGTCGCCGCTGGATAGAAATATGATCTTTCCAGACGCATAGTCTACTACCATTTTGTATGTTCGTAGGAATGGTCAATTAAGTATAATAATTGTCTGGAGCAACGGTGCAATGGTATCCATGTCCAGGACAATGAATTCCATTGAGAATTTCAGGTCGTTCACCGTGACGATAACGTCTTCTAACACACCTTGGGGCAACTTAATGGATCGTTCCACAAACTGAAGGATCATATGTGTTGATTTGAGAGGACACAACTTGAACTCCTGAAGTAAATATGTGGGCATTAGGTTGATAGAGGAACCACTGTCAAGAAGAGTGTGGTTGAAAATTTGATAAAAAATTTCACACTTAATTAGAGGTGCTCCCGAATCCTTTTTCTTTGATGGGAGGTTGTTGATCATGTTAATAGTGGCCATGGTTAAAATATGTTTTCAAGATCAATTGCGTTTGTTTTTGCAAGGTTGATGCTTAGTGGTGCATGCCTCTTTTAATCTTTTTTTGAGTTTAGACATGTCCATGGCTTGCATTAGTGGCATTTCAAAAATGACATTCTTTAAAATGTCAATCACATCAGGGTCAGACAAAACATTATTGAATTTTGCGTTTTCTTAGATTTTTCTCATAGCTTCTAGAAAGGAATATTTACATCATTCTCAAAAATTTTTCTAAATCATCATTTACATGTGGTTGACTAGAAGAGATACATCCAGACACTAACGATGGGGAAACAAAAACTGGAAGTAGAGACTTTGTCTGCTTTCATCGTATCTATCATCAGCTTCTCCTTTGTTAGTGTGGCTTGGCCATTATTATCCTCTTCTTTTTGATGTTTTTCATTTTCTATTTTTTGGGTATTTTCTTACATCTAGTAATCTTCTTCTCTTTGCTCCTCAGCTCCTTCTTTACTTCTCAGATTGGTTGCGGGTGCTACTTGTGATGATGTTGGAGCTTCACTGCTAGATGCCTTATCCTTCATCTGGATGGATGTAGGCATCTGCAGAACCCTACTTCTCATGTGAGTCAGATTGTTAGATAATATAACATTTTCATGCATACCTGATTCTACAGGAATGGAGGACATCTCATAGACATGCTCCTTGCGGTGGAAGCTATTCGGATTGTCTTCGACTAATGTAAATATCATTACCTTTATTCTTTCATTTTAGCCTTTAAACCCTAGATAAATGCATGTAAATATCATTATTTTGTATAAATTAATATTCATTATTTATTGTATAAATACTATATAAAATACATTATTTAAAGCCAAAATAAAAGAATAAAGAAAAGAAAAAATAAATAAAATGCCAAAGGTATTTTATGACCCTAAACCCTGAGACCTAGGCATCTTGATGATTGGGTTGGCAAGGAATAAAATTGGGGAGATAAGGGTAAGATGCACAATAAAAACCCTAATTTTTAGCCTCCAATATTGCATTTTTGGGACCTATTTTATTCTTTATTATTTATACATCAAATAAAGAAACTATACATGAAAGTTGTAGATAAAATATATAGAAAAATACAAAATTGATTTTATACAGAAATAAAATAAATTGTACATTTAATACTCTAAATAAGAATCCAAAATCCAAACTTCCCAGACCCATACCTTCTCCATATGAACTCAAAATACACCAAAATCATTTTAATTGTATATAACTTTTAATAAGCTATTTAATGAATGTGGTTTTATTTAATTTGGAGTTAAGATACAAAATTTAGGTTTTGTACCGCTATTGTATAGTCTACCTTAATAAAATATTCATTTTATTTATTCTTTATAATCTTTATAATTCTATATTTTTCTAATTTGTAACACTATTTATAGTATATGTACATATTTAGAATAGAATAAACCATAAAGAAATTACTACAATAAAATAGTATATAAAAGTACATTGATGAATATATAATACTTATACATATATAATAACTATACATATTTTTTTAAGTGTACATATGATATCAAAAAATATAACAGAAATATATTCATGTGTATAAAAATAAATTACAATAAGAAAATACAATAATAAAATTAAAATACAAAATACAAATAAAATACACAAAACATATGTAAATTTGCATATAAATAAACCTTCAAAAGTAACTTGTAATTAACAAACTTGTAAAAATAAATATAAAATCAGATTAAAATACTACATAAAATAATACATATTTTTTTTATTGTTTTAAAATAAAATTAATAAAATTATTTACTAATTTATTTTGAATTAGTTTTGAATTTAAAATCTCTTTTATCATGTAGTGTCCTAGCTGGACCAATAAGAGTCATCTAATGGTCGACATGCGGTCAACTCTCTGACCAAGGCACAGCAGATGGTGGACCTCGGTTGACCCTATCCTCCTCGGTTGACCCTATCCTCCTCAGATTTTTCATGCCTAGCCCTTACATCCATTTGGGATGGTCTCTTCTTATCTTTTGATTCTTGATCCTCTTACTTTCACGCTGAAGCTCCCTCTCGATCAATGGTCATCACCTCGGGCAGAGGTCATCATCAAAGTCTCCATGTATATAACATCGCCTCCCATCTTCCTTGGTCTCTTGATCCTCTTTCGCTCCAGCAAACCCTAAACCTAGACCGGATCGAGTAACCTAGTGATAGCAACGAGCTCCCATGTGGTTTTGGGAGTTGATCAGAGTGTAGAATTGAGCGATCTAGCTCAGTCGCTACCTCTGCCTGAAGCTCGCTCTTAGCGTAAAGTTCTGATGAGCTTCTCCCTTTTCCTTTGTTTTTTTATTCCTTAGTGCAAGAGTAGGTTAGATTTGCATTTTATTTCTTTTTATTGTCATCCATCTTAGAGTAAAATCCAATCGCTTCGTTCGACGGAGCTTCTGCTCCACCGCACGTTTTCGACCACTCCAGACCACCCCAACATCTCCAACCACCCTCATTAGCTTCCTCTTCGCTTCTATTCCACCCCAAGCACCTCCGTACATCCAAATCTTGTACAAATATGGAGAATAATGTCTCCACCTCTGTCGCTTGCCAGAGACCTCCGCCACACTTCATCTTCTCCTCATTCCACCATCTGAAGCTCCCTGGGGCTTCATATTTTCTCCGCTGACTAACTCCTACTGCAAACAAAGAGAGAAATGAACTTTGCATGGGTAATCGAAGTCTGAATAGAGGCTCCAGGTGTTGAGCTTCATTGGAGCACCTCCGATGGTATCCGAACCATTTTGAGAGTCCATTCTACGCGAAACACTCCCTAGAGTGTTTGAAGATACACATCACCCTTTGAGGTGGCCGGAAGCATGCATGAGGGAAGATGAAAGTTCAACACCATGCTGTTCTTTATCTATTCTTTGTGAGCCCCTCGTCGTCGTTGGATTGCAAGCCCGCTCCAGATCAAATAGCAATCGCAGGATTGGAGGATCCAAAGCTGCCCGATCTATTGATGAGATCTAATATCGATTGCTCGATCGCGAAACGTCATCAGTCGCCCATCTGCTACCACGTGGATAAGTGGATCCAGAAGTGCCATCCATCCGCGCGTGTAGAGGTAATTTTTCCATGTACCCCTGCTCATTTTGCATTTTAATTTTAGTCCATAAACATTTATCTATAGTTCAAATATTTTTATAATACTTGCATGTTAGCCCATGTACTTTCATTATTTACATTTAGGTCCAATCCACGTCACCTCACATTCATGTGTGTGTGAGGGGACTTGTATTTTTGCACCTAAGCCCATGGGCTTTTATGTATTTCATTTTAGATTATTAATTTGAGTGTAATCTTTTCTGCATATTTTGCATCTAGCACCTGGTACTTGTATTAAATTACAGACCCCCGGGTATATATTATTGAATATTTTTGGAAAATTTACGTATTTGCTCCTGGATTTCACTGAGGTGTTCGGATTTGGTCCATAAAGTTTAATTTTTTTTTACAAAAATGCCCATGTCAGAATGTATTCTCTTTTATTAATTTTTATTTTGTGAAAAATAACTCTCGATCTTTAAAATTTCTCAGAAAATTACTGTAAATACCTGACCTATAACTAAATCGCATATAATTTTGGTTAGGAATTTTGAATGTATTTTCTATTAATAAAAATTCAAAAACTGAGATATTATTTCTTATTTGGAGTGAAAAAACCCATAAATTTTATAAAAATGTTTTGAAATATTACAAAAAAAATTCATTTATTAATGTATTTTGAGCCTACAAGCCAAAAATCACTAAAAGTATAAAAAGAAAAACCCTAAAAATTTAAAACTTCCAAAATCTATCTAAAAATTACTAAAAAATCCACAAAACTCCAAAAAAATATTTTCTCTTTCTGAATATTATCTACTATATTTATTAATAACTAAACATAGTTTTGGAAATTTTTGAGCCTTTTTGATATTTTTAATTTCCAAAACAATTTGGGCTATTTATCATGTTCACTGTTTGCCTTATTTAAGCAATTAAAAATACAAAAAATAGTAAAAAAATCCAGAAAAAAATATAAAAATAGAGAAAATAGAAAAAAAATACAAAAACATTCTATTATGCAATTTTTAGTTATTTTTATCTATCTTTATAAATGTATTATCTCATATAGTAATATATATCTATATATAGTTATATATATCTTATATATTAAAAAGAGAGAAATTTAAAAATCAAAAAATATAAAAAGAAAATAATAATAAGATTAAAAATTTAAAAAATATATGAAAACAAATTTCATAAAAATATATAAATTTAAAACCCAAAAAATCTAAAAATCTAAAAAAATATCGAAAATCATTTATTTCTTTCTTTCCTAATTTTTTATTGTCTATCCTCTGTTGCTTCCTGTGTTCGACCCCTATTTTTCTTATCCACTATACATCTATTTGTAGGGTATAATAAATTTTGATTCACACTTGCTTGCTTTGCTTGATATATACATTGCGTGAATTGCTGATTGACCACATGGTCTTGTGAGCGGTTGTATCAGTGACATTTTATCTTCGCACTTCGTGAGGATGTTATTTTAGACCCTCGCAAAACTCATGTCATCAAATGGCACTGTTGTCGGGGAGTAATGCGTAGGATAATATTTTGGGTCATTTTTGCGTCATTATTTGCTTTATTTATTTCTCTTTCATTTGATATTATTTTTCATTGTGCTAACTTCAATCTATTTTATTTTTCCTGTTTGGGACTTCGAGACAACGACGACCGCTTAGGTGTTCGAGGCACTTGGTTTGAGAAGACTTGGTCATTCTACTATTGACCAAGAGGAGAGGGAGAGAGACTAGCATAGAATTTTTGTTTTCTTTTGTGAGAGAGTGATTTATTTTTGCATTGTTAATTTGTAATAATACAAGTACCTTGGACACTAGATATTCGGGCCCAATTTCTAAGTCTTTATTCACTTGGGGGCTCATAGTGTTTTTCATGATTTCTACCGCCTTTATTTTCTTTGTTTCCTGCGTTTTGAGTTTCCTGCCTTTCTTTTCTTTGTTTTCTATGATTGATCCCTTAGATCTAGGTGTGCTTGCTCGATAGATAGGTCCACATCCGTAAGGAAATTTATGTACCTATATATTACTTTGTGATTAGAGTTAGCTCAAAATTAATTGTTAAATCTTGGATTGATCGTCGAGCACTGAGAGAGGTGCCATACAACGCGCGTAAGACCTATTGTGGTGGGCACCGAGGCTGTCTCTAAGAACGAACTTTTGGGTGATTCATATAGGGTTTGACATTTGGTTCTTCATGCTAATAGCACTGTTTGCTCTTAGGATGATTTCATCATTGCATTTGCATATAGACTAGGTTTAAAAATTTCTGCCTTCGCATGGAGAGAGTTGGGAATCACTGTGAGTCTTCTATCTAAGCATTCATCATTGATTTCCAACTTGCATTGAATTTCTTCCTTCTCCCTCTGATTTTGACAACCTAGTTAAAAAGAAAATCATCAAAAAATTTAGGTGCTTATATTGAATTTACTCAAAGTAAGTGATAACACAAAAAACTAAAAAAAGGGACTGCTAATTTCACTTTAACCTAAATAAAATCAGTAACGAACACCATTGTTTGGGGTTCACAAATCCCACATTGATTTCAAGTACAACTCCAGACAGAGCGAGGCACGACCCTTAAGGAATAGAGCTCGAAACCCGATCTGCGGCTACCTCAACAATCACATGGTACCAGTGAAGTACCAACGCTCCTGTCGTATGTGGATGAGGAGGGTCTTCTGGAGCACGATGTTCTCTCCTTGTGTAGAAAACCCGACTTGATCTGAAGTATTGAGCATAGGCTACACCCTCACGTTTGTGTTTATCTCGTCATTTCACGTAGAGTAGGGCCTAGAATGCTCATGGGTGATTTTGTTGTGAGCTTAGTATGAAGTATTTGGTTCGCCATTATCGGATTCCTCTCTCTATTTCTTTGGCTGAGTAGCCACCCAGGCACGAAGTGGAGGACCTTAAAGAGCGCATATCATAGGATACAAAGGAGGTGGAACAAGTATGGGGAGACTCATCCTGGTAGTACATGCTTTCTAGGGCTAGCCGCTTAAGGACTCGTGAAAATTTTGCTTGAATCAATAACCCTAAAACTGAAAAGATAAAAATAGTTGAACTCTTACGGCTTCACATTGGGTTGAGTTGGGGAACCAATTTTGTATTGTGTTTGTTTGGATATAGTTTAGGTTCTAAGATCAAAGTCCCGTGCATATATGCATTTTGCCACATTTTCTCTTTTGCATATTTCCTCTTGATCCCCGCTCACTTTGAGCCATCTACTGTTTTACATTCCTTTTATTTCTTACTCATCTCCGTATATTTCGTTCATCCTCTATCTCCTTTTGACCCTCTCAAGGTCGACCCACGGATGGTCTAGTCAGGACTCCACTGACACCCACACTGATTCTGTGTCGTCGACATCTCCAATAATGCCGGCGATCTCCAGGACACCAGTTCGGACTTTGCAAACTTCTCCTTGGACTCCGTGATCCTCTCTTCTTTCAACATCTGCCTTTCTCAAATAAATCCGTTGTTCGAAATGGACTCGCAGCCCGAACTAGCGCTTTCTCTTCAAATAAACCAGGATTAGTCTTGTCCCAGAACCAACCCCTCGTGGATGGAGGTCGATTTTAGTCAATATCCTATTCTCCATTCACAACCATCTGGAATTGAACTTAATCCCAGACTTATCTCGGCATTTGGTGTTCAGACGGAAATTAATTAGGGTTTATTCAACCGTGCATATCAAGAAACTGATCAAGAGCCAATACTTCTATCAGAACCAGAAATAGATCCTACTGGAAGAGGAAAGGAACCGCAAGCCCAACCAGTTGAGCAGGAAGATCAGGGGGAGGGGCAGTACACAACACATAATGAAGTCAATAGACAACTCCTTGCATCAATCTAGGCAATCCATCGGTAGTTGATGAACCAAGGATTAACCTAGACAACTTTCCAAGATATGTTGAATGATTTGAGAAGGAGGACTGATGAGAGAGAGAGAGAGAGTCCAAGAGAGAGGATGAAGTCTACAGAGAAGACGTGATGAACATGGAGAATGTTGAATACAACTATTTAGTAGATGGACCCCGTTATGAGGAAAGAGAGGCAAGACCACCTCCGCCAAAGCCCACATTAAAGCATATTACAACCCTGGGGCTATCCATGTCACCGAGTGGATTCAGATTCCACCCATCCATGCCCACTTTGAGCTGAAGCCACAGTTCTTGTCTATGCTCTCAGCCTTCCACAGGAATATAACCGAAGAACCATACATCCACCTACAATAATTCAGCCGCATCTGCCCAACAACCCACTACCCCAATATTCCTCTAGGGGTGATCAAGATTACAACCTTCCCATTCAGCCTCCACGACAAGGCCCTTTATTGGGTGAACCATTTTGGGAAGGTAGTCACGACTTGGGAGGAGCTAAAATCTACATTTCTTCACGAGTTCTATCCTCTAGGTTGCTTGAATCAGATGCATGCCCGCATCTCTAGTTTCATTGAACAACCCCAGAGACAATCCATGAAGCATGGGAGAGATTCAAATATCTACAGAAGTGTCCCCACCACAAAATTCTGAAGACTAATCTGGTTCAACACTTCTTCGGGGGACTGACACTTGAGAGTCAGAGATTGGTTGATGCTGCATGTCGTGGCTCAAATTTTAATAAGGATGAGGACGTAGTATGGGAAATCTTTAAGGAGATGGATGAAGGAGAGGCCGCTCAGTCCTCATCACGAGCCTACATGAAGGTGCCCCCAGCCAGCCACAAGCATGTCAACATGGCGGCTCATTACGAGGACAAGGACGGGAGCTCCAACCTCAACATCATTGGGAGCCACTTGTCCAAGGTGGACATCATTGAGAAGAGGTCGTAAGACCTCGAAAAACTTGCCGTCATCGAGAAGAGAACCCAGGGCCTGGACGAGCTTGACCAGATTGCCACACAGCTGGAGTTGCTTATAAGGACCATCAGGGGCTGCAACTCGGTGTCCACTACCATCGAGACTCCTGCTGAGTAGAAGGAGCCTTCACTGATACAACCTCATCAGCCGAGTTCTTTGCCATCTCATCCCGTCAAGCACGTATACTACGTGCAAGCCCCTGAGTAGCAGCCAAACCAGCAGCATGCCCAAATGGTGCTATACCAGCTAGACACCCAACCCATGTACCATGAGAAGTTCTTTCCACCCTCGCCATAGATTTAGGAGTAAATGGTGTGTGGGAAAATGAATAGAAGTTGGCCCGTCCTTGGGGACAATTCCAGCGTCAGAACTCGACCAATCAGCCATACCACTAGCAACAACATAAGGTATGGAATTTCTAGCCTTATCAATCCCAATACCAGTAGCCTCTACCGCATGGAAAAAATTGGAGGTAGGGATACCAGCAGCCTAACTAGCGACAATATCAGTATAACCAATAACAACTAGCTGCTAATTTTTAGAAACTCATACCCTTCTCAGCACAACCAGCAGTACTGATAATGCGGGTATATTCCAAAAGGGTTGCCATGAATAAATAATACAAAGGTTGTCGCTGAGGCGGCCACTCATGGAACACCCGGGTTGATCAGCAATTAACCCACAATCCAAAGAATACAACAATCAAGCTCAAAAATAAATGCGAATTAATCTTTATTTACTCTACCATAAAATGTATAGTGACAAGTATGTAGAGGTCGAACCACAGAGAGCAACACAAAATGCAATAGCCTACAGGTCAATCACAGTCATCCTTGTGTGGGTTTTTGATTTTTATATATTTTTTTATATTAATATTATTAAAATATAATAATTAAGTATTATATATATAAATGTATATAATACAAATATATTAATTATATATACCCATAGAGGGTAAGTATATAGCTTATAATACATGTAATATATATATATATATGTATATATAAATATAATAAAATAAATATATATATTTTTTCTTTCTTTTTTTTCTTTTTTTTAGGATATATAGATATATACACATAAAGGGGGTATTATAATATTCACAAAAATAATTAAAAATAGTCAAAAATTAAGGGAAAGGGTCTTTTTGGAATTTTTATGGTTTTTTACTGTTTTTATGATTTTTGGGTATTTTTGCAAACATTTTTAGTATTTTTAAATAGCTAAATAATAGCAAACAGTGGACTAGGTACTGGCTGTCACAAAAATAGAGATTAAAAATAGCTAACAGCCTCAAAAATTTTCCACCCTAATTTTCTAATAACGATAATAAAATATAGCATAAATAGGGCCTGAGTTTATATTTTTCTGATTTTTCTTTGATTTTTTATAATTTTTTGAAGTTTTTGAGTATTTTTGAATTTTTAAGGTTTTCTTTTTGAAATTTTTAGGGATTTTTGGACTGACACTAACATAGGTCAAAATACACCATAAGTAATTTTTTGGAATTTTTTCGAGGCATTTTCATATTTTTTTGGGATTTTATAAGTTAGACAGGGAATAAAAGACATGTTTTTGATTTTTAATAAATGCAAAAATGCAACAAAATGCAAAACTAAAAATATGGCGTTCAAGCATGACCAAACAGGAGCTTAAGTCTATTTTTGCAAGATTTTTCGATTTAATATGAAGCATAAAATAAATAGACAAAGCCTTCAAAAATTAAATGGCCTGGTAGGGGTATTTTTGCAAATAAAATAGTTGGCAGGGGCATACATGAAAAAATTACAACAAAAATACACTTTAACTTTTATTTTCAGGACCATTTAATAAATACAGGAACCCGTTAGGGTTTAGATGCAAATTTCGCGCGCCTCACGTGGGTGCTGCACGTGAGGCGCGGAAGGACTAAAGTGTAAATATGAAAACATCAGGGGGTCCGACAGCAATTTTTATAACTTATTTACAACTAAAACTTTTATTTTTGGGATTAAACGCTAAATACAAAAAATAGAGGGGTTGGATGTGAAGTTTACCCCTAATAAAAACGTGGCATCCGACGGTTCTGCTCCTCTCACTTGCCACGCGTCGTCTCCTGGACGCTCGATGACGCTTCGCCGATGGAGCGCTGAGATTAGATCAGCCCGCTGATCTAACGGCGGGTACGATGCTCCATCGGACGGTTCCTGTTGAATCTGGGGCGGCTCTCCTGATCCGACGGCGCTGAAGCCCCCTGGAAGAACGGGGAAGAAGCTCGGAGCCGGCGAGCTTGGATCGAAGAGCGTGGGCTCCTCCAGGGCTCTCCGGCGAGTCTGAAGTGTTCTGAAGGTGGCTGGAGGTGTCCCGCGTCGATTGATGGTATTTTCATGGCTCCTGGGGGTCCGAGTCGATGAAGCGAGGTCGGAGAAGAAAAGGGCCCCCAGGAACCTCTTCCTAGTTCAATACGAGTCCATTTGGGCTCGGTTCTTCGAAGTTCCTGCACAGGAAGAACCGCGGGCGAGAGAGCTTGCTCCTCGACCCGGGGTTTTGAAGCTGCAACGCAAAAATGAGGTGGGCGGAGGGGCTCCGGCGAACGGCGGTGGAGGAGCACCGATTCGCCAAGACCTAGGGTCTTGGGTTGAACAAATGTGAGCGTTCGATGGAGAAGGCGACGAGGAACGAGTTGGGGTGCATATAGCGGGCGGAAACAGTGAGATTCACGATGAAGAAGTCGCCGGAGCGGAGCTCCGGCGAACTTCGAATTTTGGATTTCTAACTACGGTAATTAACTAACCACTAATCTAACTACTGGAATGAAATGCTAACATTAAAAGCTAACTAAAAAGGCATTAAAGGGCAGCTCTTATACCTGGGGGCCTCCAGGGAGCAGGGCGGACGTCGGAGCTCCGCCGCGTCAAAATCTCCTTCCTCCGGCCAAGTCACGACGCTGGGCTACTCCCCCTGTCACGAGGAACAATCCAGGGACGAGATCTAGGCTTTAGGTTGGAATAAAAAGTGGCCAAATCTGAGGAAGGAGGCGAAGCTTGTTATTTATAAACATTGGCGAGTGGCCTTATTGACCGGCGATTATTGCATGATCTGGAGAGTATTAGGTTGATCCAAAGAATCGGCGGGCATCATGGATGATTAGGGATTAATTCTTGTGAAGGAAGCATCCTCGATTGATGGATGGTGTGTCCGGGAAAAATGGGAGAAGATGGGCGAAGAGACGGGCTGCGTCACATCGGGCGGCTGGAGGTCAAGTTGACTGGAGTCAACTCGCGGAGGGACCTGGTTGGTCCACCTCAGCCGCTAAACGCCAAAATAGAGGACCTGATGGAAGATTGATTTATTTGACGCCCTAAATGATTTTATTAATTTTTTCTCATAAAATAAAAAATGTGTATTATTTCATCTAGTACTTGTTTATGATTTTTATTGAATTTTTCGAGGTGTTTTATTATAGTTTTATTTTAATAATGTGTATATGTATGTATTTACATGTATTTTTGGGTATTTTATTTTTAATTTATTTATTTTCTTTTATTATTTTCTTGGCTTATTTTATAAATTTATAATTTATTTTTGTGAGTATAAAGATATTTTTATTTGATTTTTATAAGTTTATTTGTATTTTTAAATAAATAGGTCTATGTATATGTAAGTATCTTTATAGGGACTTTACCTATATATTATATACATTGTATTTATTTAATGGGTTTTATTTGTTTTTATTTTAGCTTGGTATTTTTGATAATGTATATATAATATATACATTATTATAAAAATATAAAAGAATGAAATAATTAAAGAATGCTTTTCTCTTTTTATTTATGTACATCCTTCTCATAGGTATTTTGCCTATATAGACTTATTTTATTTTACATATTCTTTTTGGTTTTATTCTATAGCTAATATGTATATGAATTATATACATTATTTACAAGATTCTAAAAATAGTAATTTATAAAAATAATGATTAGTGAATATAATGAATATTTTAATCAGGTATTATATATAAGAAAGGCCAAAAACCTAACTTCTGCATATGGACTCCAAAAATTATGAAACCAATTTTATAAAATAGTTTATGAAATGCTATATACAATTAAAGGTGAGTTTGGGTGATTTGGAGTTTTTATTTGCAGGATATGGGTCTGTGAAGTTGAGATTTTGGCTTTTTATTTTGTGCATAAAATGTTCGCTGTGTATTATTTTTACACAAACTCAATTTTGTATTTTTATCTATATTATTATATACAACTTTTATGAACAAAGTTTCTTTATTTGATGAATAAATAAATATGTACAAAATAGGTGCCAAAAATGCATAAATGAATGGAGTATTTATTGGATAATTGGCCCTTATCTCCCCCTACTTTATTCCTTGTCGACCAATTCCATTCTGGACTTGGTCTCGGGGTTAGGGTCATAAAATATTTGCAATATTTTATTCCTTTTTCTTTTCTTCTCTTTATTATATAATTTTGGCATTAAAAACCTTATTTAATGTACAATAAATACAAGAAACAATGAATGCTATTATATACAAATTAATGCTATTTACATGCATTTGCTGGGGTTTTTAAAGCCAAAATGATAGAATAAAGGTGATGAAATGGAGATTCATCAAGTACTCCTCTCGTCCCCCTCCTAACTATTCCTCTCAGGGATACCAACAACAGTCTCCCAGAATTAGAATCAGAGGCCCCATCAAGGCGACTCTTCTACGACTGTGCTAGTAAACCCAACTCTTGCTTATCTAGAGAAATTAATGAAAAATATGGCTGAAATGAGCCAGAAGATTGACGACCGACGATTTCCAAAACCATCATCCCAGCCCATGTCAAGGCCAATCCGAATAATTTTAGATGCTAGGAGCAGGTATCTTGCGATGTTCTACCCCATTCACAAGAAAACAATTTATTTATGTCTAATGTTGTTACTTTCAGGAGCAGTAGAACACTTTGGTCATTGACGTCCGTGAAGGGAGAGCATCATGCATCTGAAAGCGAATCATCAGCCATACCAGCAACAGGAGCCACACCCACTTTTAGAGAATCAACATCTGTAGAAAATTCACAAAAAATGAAGAAAATAAAAAATAAAAAAAGACAGCAGCAACACCAGACCCGGTAGAGACCAGTCAGCCTTAGAGACGTCAACACTTGCTGCAGATCCGGAGCCAGTCAAGGAAGTCAAGCCTGCATTTTATGGTCCATCAATTGTAGATGATTTTGATTCTTTTTGGCATCTACATGTACCTAATGATATGGACAAAGTTGTGAAGGACAAAGTTTTAATTATGTGCATATTCCCTTCCCTGAAACATTGAAAAAGATCAAAAAAAATAAAAACATGAAAAATTCTTTATTTGATCCTTCGATTGTAGAAATCATCCAAAATTTGATCTTAAATATGCCATTGATTAAATCCATGGAGTACATGTATGTAGTAAACAAAGGACTTAAGGAAGCATGTACAACAAGGCATCAGCCTTGCCCTCACAACCCCAGAAGCCAGAGTTGGAAGAATGAGAAACACATCCTCACCATCACAACCGTCAATATCATCAACAATCTCCCACATAAGAAGAAAGACAAGGGAGCGCCACTCATCCGATGCAGCATGTTCAATCAAGAGTTTGAGCGAACACTACTCGACAGCGGGTCTTCTGTCATCCTTATGACAGCCTCGCTACTCATAGAATTTAGGTTAGGACTGCTTAAACCTACCAAGATGACTCTGCAGTTTGCAGACAAGTTAGTCAAGCGGTCTAGGAGCATATTGGAGGATGTGATCATCACGATTCAGGGAGACCAATTCCCTGTTGATTTTGTTATACTAGATATGGAGTTCTCCGCACCTCTGCTCCACTCCCCCATCATTCTTGGTCGGTCGTTCCTCCGAATAGCCGAGGCAATAGTGAACTACGACACGAGAGAGATCACATTCAACTCCAGCAACCATAAAGTGCAGATAGAGACCATAATTGAGCCGAAACTAGCGGAGGCTGTATCTGATTTGAGTGTGCTAACACTTAACTACCAAGAAGACTGCAACTTTCTGGATGAAATTCAAGATACAAATTTATTCATTGATGACAATGAGAATTCATCTTCCTCGAGGAAGAAGTGGAGATAGCAGTCAAATTTTCCTCTGTTAATGACGATGAGATCTTTGTTGATGTGCTTGATGAATTCCGTATGGCCCTCTGAGCCCCAAAGATCAAGAGAGATTATCGAGGATTTCTGCGATCAAGAGGATATTATTGAAAGATTATATGATTTATTAAGTGAGGAATTTGAATAGACACAAGTGGGCACTGAACTGATGAAAGAACCAATATCTGCAGTGATCGTTGAAGTCACCACTGAAGTCCCTCTCACTTCTCGAAATCTCATACCTCCGCTCTGCATAATGAAGCACACCTTCCTTGAGGGACAACCTAACATGTATCCGATCATAATAAACGCTCATCTGACTGCAAACCAAGAATCTCCTCTGACTTAGGTTCTTGAACGAAACCATAAGGCGATATGCTAGAAAATATTGGATCTCCACGAGATTAATCCGAACCTATGCATGTATCATATCAACCTGGAAGATGACAGCAAACCCTCCCGCGAATTCTAGAGGAGACTAAATACATACCTCCAGGAGATTGTTATGAAAGAAATTCAGAAATGGTGTGATGTGGGTTTCATATATCCCATATCTGACAGTAAATGGGTAAATCCCCTGCACGTCGTGCCAAAGAAGTCTGGGATCACCATCGTTACTAATGACAAAGGAGAGTAGATTCCACCCAGAGTGCTGACTTCGTGGCGAGTCTGTGTGGATTATAGATATTTTAACCTCGCCACAAAGAAGGACCACTTTCCATTGCCCTTCATTGACCAAATTATAGAGAGATAGGCCGCAAAGGAATATTTCTGCTTCTTGGAAGGCTATTCTGGGTATAATAAAGTGACCATCGCTCTTGAAGACCAAGAGAAGATGGTGTTCACCTATCCATTTGGGACGTACGCTTTCCTACGGATGCCGTTTGGGTTGTGCAATGCCCCCACTACATTCGAGCGATGTATGCTAGTCGTATTCGCTGACATGGTGGGTAGTTTTCTAGAGGTATTCATGGATGATTTCTCAGTCTAAGAGGATTCCTTTGATCAATGATTAGACTATTTAGATCGAGTATTGAGGAGATGCTGCGAAGTTAATCTCATGCTCTCATGAGAGAAAAGCAACTTCATGGTGACATAAGGGATCGTGCTAGGTTATGCTGTATCTAAACATGGGATGGAAGTTGACCCATCCAAGGTACATGTGATTTCAAAATTAGAGATACCTACCAATCTCAAACATGTCTGGTCATTCTTAGGGCACACCGGGTTCTACCGACGATTCATCAAAGATTTCAACAAGCTCGCCCGATCGCTAACCAAATTGTTAGGCAAGGAGACAGATTTTATTATCGATGACCGTGTGCTCCAAGCCTTTTTACAGTTAAAATATTTGATTACTCAGGCCCCTGTCCTGCAGCCACCAGACTGGATACTACCATTTGAAATCACGACTGATGTGTCAGATTATGCCATCGGTGTTGTGTTGGGATAGAGGAAGGACAACGTACCATTTTCCATTCACTACGCTAGGAGAACTCTAGATGAAGCCCAAAAGAACTACATCGCTATTGAGAAAGAGTTTCTAGCGATAGTCTTTGCCATGGAAAAGTTCAAATCCCATCTTCTTGGGTCCAAAGCTATAGTTACACGAACCACTCTTCCATCTAATACCTACAACGGAAAAATGATGCAAAACCATGCCTTATCCGATGGATCCTTCTACTCCAGGAATTTAACCTCGAGATTCGAGACAAGCCTGTAATCAAAAACATGGTGGCAGATCATCTCTCAAGATTACCTGAGCCTGAACCTCCTGAGCCAAATTTGAGGCCTATCCCAATGACTTTTCCAGACAAATCCATATTGTCGACCATCTCGCTCCCCTAATACACTGATGTTGTTAATTATCTTGTGTTCAAGAGAAATCTATCTAGAGAAGGTTCATTTCTCATGAGGAAATTGCAAGTGTCCTCACATAGTGCCATGATAATAAATCGGGAGGATACCATTCAGAAAGGAGAATGACAACGAAAATACTTCAATGCGGCCTTTGGTGGCCGACTATTTTCAAAGATGCAGAAGACTATGTAAAGCACCTCATTGGCTGCCAAAAAATGGGCAGAACAATTGGAATGAGAGACACAATGCCCTTGAAATTTATTCAAATTTAAGATGTGTTTGATGCATGGGGCATTGACTTCTTGGGCCATTTCCAAATAGCAAGAGATTCAAACACATTCTACTCGCTGTCGATTATGTAAGTCGTTGGGTGGAGGCTATACCAACCCGAGCTGGCGACGGTCGCACCGTCTGTCCTTTCCTAAAAGATCATATTATCTCTAGGTTCAGGATACCTAAGATTCTCATATCTAATGGTGGTAACCACTTTATCAATAAATAAGTTAAGAAGCTAACTCAAGAATTATGTATTGAACATAGTGTAGCTTCTCCCTACCACCCACAGTCTAATGGCTTAGCAGAATGCTTCAACAGGGAGATTAAGACAATTCTTCAGAAGCTTGTACGTCCGGATCGTAAGAACTAGTCTCAGTTGCTTGTAAGTTCTTTGGGCTTACAAAACATACAAGGGGAATGTCTCCTTACCGCCTGGTGTAAGGCAAGCCATGCCATCTACCCGTAGAAGTCATTCATAAATCCTTGTGGGCAATCAACGTTTGCAATTTGGATTCCAAGAAAGCCATGAAGAATAAAAAAAATAGACTTCTTGAATCCAATATTACGCATATGATAACAGCCTGATGTACAAGGAAAAGGTCAAGAAATGGCATGACAAACACATTCATCGAAAGACTTTTGAGTCGGGTCAGAAGGTTTGGTCGTTCGATGCGAAGTTGAAGATTTTCCATGAAAGTTGAAAAATAAATGGCCTAGGCCTTTTACAGTAAAGCATGTGCGTGGCAATGACAACATAATGATATCAGAATTGTCAGCTGACACACAACCTTTCGTGGTCAACAGACAGCTACTAAAATCATACCTAGAGCACGATACCTTCTTGTCCGTTGTGGATTCGATTTAAGTTGTATACGAAGATGAGCTGAACGCCACCAAATCCGATGCATCAGACAAAACAGATAAAAACATGTTTGAATGATCTTTCTTTTTCTTCTTTTCTTCTTTTCATTTCATTTTCTTTTTCTTCCGAAAATGTGTCACCCTTTCATCTTTGCTATACTTAGGACATACTTTGTCCTAAATATAGGAGGGGTGATGACCCCGAGTTGTTCGTTCTTTGATCCCTCACTTGTCCCCTCAACTTTTGACACTTGTTTATACTTAAGGATATTTTACCCTAAGTGTAGGGGGGATGGGGGTAGGTCAAGCTGATGATTTCGTACATTCCCGCGCTTTACCCTCCCTGCCTTGTGTGCAGTCTACTATACTTAGGATTATTTCATTCTAAATACAGGGCGACAGTCGACTTCTCATTTGTTCATTCTTTATTCGTTGTCGTATTGACTGTCCTATACTTAGTACGAGTTATGTCTTCTCTTTTTCACCCTAATATGTGAGGACATAAATCAAGCTAAGTATATGGGGTCGTGCATACTTCTATATACTTTAGCCATAACTCCTACTTTCGTATTTCCAATAAGTATGGCTAAAATACAATTAATTAAGTGTGAAGAACATACTGGTATAAAAATTCTTTGTATACACCTATTAATAAATCAGGAAAAAATTGTTTTGCAAAATGTTTGAAAATATATTTGAAAAATATTTGAAAACTGTTTGGAAAATGCTTTGTAAAATATTTTCAACTTTTGTAAAAATGTTTTGTTTGTAAAAAATTCTTTTCTTTGATTGAAATAAAATGTTTTGAGAATAAATTTGCAAATGTTTGGAAAATGGTTGCAAATTATTTGAAAAATCTATATATAATATTTGAAAATATTTACAAAATACTTTTCAAATTTTGTAAAATACTTGTAAAAATTATTTGTCAAATTAGTTTACAAAATAAGTTTTCAAAATATTTGTAAAAATCCTTTCAAATTATTTGAGAACTATGTACATAATTCAAACAAATAAAGACCCTTTACAATCCTTGCATATACAAACCTGTAAATTCCTAGACCCCAACTCTATAATAAGACACACTCTCGTGTAAATATCTATACCTACTTCTTTCCCCATTTTTTTGAAAAAAAAATCCCAAAAATATTTGCAAAATATTTGAAAAAATTGCATAAAAAGATGCAAAATCTTTTAAAAAATCCATAAAAATATCAAAACTTGAAAATCTGCATCACAAAAATATTTTCTGCATTGTACATAATATTTGCATTTTCCGGATTGAGTTTGATAATTGAACAAGTCTAAGTAAAATATGAAGATTGGAGCTTGGTTGGACCTTAATCTACTTAATCACATGAACCTTATATGAACTGGAATTGAGATACTTGAGGTCTACTAGCCTTAGTTCTTTGAGATCATGAGACTTAGTTCAGTGTCATCTTGACTGCCTAAGTAGAGTATTTCAAAGCACGCGCACAACTCTTGTGATAATGACCTATCTTGCACACCTGCACTTTACATTTTTCTCACATTAGTTGAAGTAGTAAAGGGTTGGATTTGCTAACATGAGACACAAGCTAATGGAAATATCAGAAGTCATACATTTGTGGCCATTGTACCCCAACCCGATCCAGTGATGACGAGGTCTAAAGATAAAAGTTGTGAGTTGCAGTAATGCTTCAAAAGAGGGATAGTCTACCGGCTAGGTGAAAAGTGCTTATGTAAATGCTGTTGTATATAGTATTCAAAAAAATGAAAAAAATTAAAACTCCAAAAAAGTGGGCATGCCTGATCGAAAATAAAATGCCAGCTGGAGTGTACATATATGTATATTCAATAAACAAGCTCGAGCTTCAAAGTCATATGTATGACTTGGCTACACTAGTCAAACATCCTAGGATAGGTAACTACACTTGATATCGTCCATTCTTCTCTCCACCTCCTCTTCTTGAGCTGGTTGTACTTGAACTTAGAAGAAAATACCCCGCTTCTCGAGAAAAAAAGTTGTTGGATTGGGGAATTAGGGTCACCATACTGAAGAAGACCGACTTTAACTACTTCAGCTGAGGAGAGCTACATATTACTTAAACAGTCCAAGATAAATTCATAGTCATAAGGGTTTGCGTATGAGTTGACTTATTCTAACATGCCTATTAAGGAGACTTAAGCAGGATTTTGTGATTGTCAAAGACTATTGTATTTCGAATCTGTTTCCCAATAAAGTTCTAACTGCACTCAAAATCAAAGGTCTGACTTAAGCTCCAAACTTTGATTTATGAAGACAAGCTTGAGAATTAAAATCAATTCAATTTCTTTCTTTTTATTTTCTTTATTTTTATTTTCTATACTTATTACATAAGTCTTTGTTAGGGACTAACGAAGGAAAGTATAGGGGTAATGAATCTCCATTTCATCACCTTTATTATTTTATTTTGGTCCTTTAAACCTATCTAAATGCATGTAAATATCATTAATTTGTATAAATTAACATTCATTATTTATTGTATAAATACTATATAAAATACATTGTGTAAAGCCAGAATAAAATAATAAAGAAAAGAAATGGAATAGAAATAAATTGCCAAAGGTATTTTATGACAATAAACCTCGAGACCTAGGCATCTTGATGACTGGGTCGACAAGGAATAAAGTAGGGGGAGATAAGAGTCAAGAACACAATAAAACCCTAATTTTTAACCTCCAATATTGTATTTTTAGGACCTATTTTATTATGTATTATTTATACAACAAATAAAGATACTTTGTACATGAAAGTTGTAGATAGAAATATATAAAAATACAAAATTGATTTCATACAAAAATAATATAAATTGTACATTTTATACTCTGAATAAGAAGCCAAAATCCAAACTTCCCAGACTCATATCTTCTCCATATGAACTCAAAATGCACCAAAATCACTTTAATTGTATATAAATGTTAATAAGCCATTCAATGAAGGTGGTTTTATTTAATTTGGAGTTAAGATACGAAAGTTAGGTTTTTGTCCCTATTATATAGTTTACCTAAATAAAATATTCCTTTTATTTAATTTTATATTTTATAATTTTGTAAATATTATTTATAGTATATATACATATTTAGAATATAATAAAAATATAAAGAAAACACTAAAATAAAATAGTATACCAAAATACATTGATGAATATACAATACTTATACCTGTATAATAAGTATACATATTTATTTAAGTGTACATATGATATCAGAAAAATATAACAAAAATATATTTATATGTATAAAAATAAGTTACATTAGATAAATTAAGAAAAGAAATTAATAAAATCAAAAATTCAAAATAGAAATAAATATACAAACATAGGTAAATTTACCTATAAATAAACCCTCAAAAAGTACTTATAATAAATAAAATTATAAAATAATAAAAATCAGATTAAAATGCTACATAAAATAATAGATATTTTTTATGTTTTAATCTAAAATTAATAAAATCATTTACTAATTTATTTTGAATTAGTTTTGAACCTGTATATAACATCGCCTCCCATCTTCCTTGATCTCTTGATCCTCTTCCTCTCCATTAAACCCAAAACCTAGACCGGATTGAGTAACTTAGTGACAGCAATGAGCTCCCGCATGGTTCTGGAATTCGATCGGAGTGTAGAATTAAGCAATCCAACACTGCTTCCACCTCAGCTTGAATCTCGCTCCTAGCGTGAAGTTCTGGTGAGCTTCTCCTTTTTCATTCGTTCTTTTATTCCTTAGTTCAAGAGTAGGCTAGATTTGCATTTTATTTCTTTTTATGTCGTTCAATTTATCGTAAAATCCAACCGCTTCATTCGACGGAGCTCCTTCTCTGCCGCTCATTTTACGACTACTCCAACCGCTCTGACCACAGTCATTAGCTTCCTCTTCACTTCTACTCTGCCCCAAGCACCTCCATACACTCAGATCTTGTACAAATCTGGAGAACAAGGTTTCCACCTCCGTCGCTTGCCGGAGACCTCCGTTAGATTTCGTATTTGCATCATTCCACCATCTGAAGCTCCTTGGGGCTATTTTATCCGCTGACGAACTCCTGCATGAAACGATGAGAGAAATCAACTTTGCAGGGGTCATCAAGGTCCGAACAGAGGCTCTAGGTGTCGAGCTTCGCCGGAGCAACTCCGATGGTGTCCGACCCATTTTGAGATTCCATCCTATGCGGAACACTCCCGGGAGCGTCTGAAGCTGCCCTGCACCCTTTGAGAGGGTAGGAAGAACGCTGGAGGGCTGATCAAAATTCAGCCCTGTGTTTTTCTTCATGAGCCCCTCACTACCATTGGATTGCAAGCTTCACTCCAGATCACACATCAACTGTAGGATTGGAGGAGACAAAGCCACCCATTCTATTTCTGAGATCTAATCTCGATTGTTCAAGTGTGAAGCTTCATCAGCTTTCCAAATATTGCCACATGGATAAGTGGCTCCAGATTCGCCATCCATCTACGCGTATAGGGGTAATTTTGCCCTGTACCTACTCATTTGCAATTTAATTTTAGTCCATAAACATTTGTCCGTAGTTCAAATATTTTCATAATATTTGCATGTTAGCCACTGTTGTTGAGTATGTGGGACCAGACGGAGAAGGAAGTGGGAAAGACTGAGAAGAAGAACGGGAAGACTGGCCCTAATGGTCGGGGTACTACCTTTATTGCTGCTGGTGTTGAGGCATCTGTTGGAACTGTAAGCCCTATTTTCCTTCCTGGTACTGGCCATGTCGGTCCTACTTCTGGTACTGTTGTCACTACTGCTGGGGTGGCTGATATCCAGGGCTCTGCTATGAAGGAGGTGGTGCGGACGTGTGAATGCGGTGTTGTGAAAGGTCAGGGACGCTTGTAAGTCTATTGGCCCCCCGTACTTCCCTACCTGGCAGGGTCCCAAGTATACCATACTCCATTCACCTCCCAAACCGGTGGAGGCTCCTCCTGAACTGTCTCTATGGATAGGGGTGCTTCTGGGACGAATGGGTGTAGGATTGGTCCTGCTCCCACGGTTGGGGTTCCCTTACACTAGCTGCTCTTGAACATGGTGAACTCGGTATACGGGAGAAGCAGGTGCAATTACAACAAGTATCTTATCTTAGATACCTTTTCAGTCAACTCCTCCGTCTGCTTGGGAATTTTGGAGATGCTCCAGTCCAATCATCAATCCTCCTGTCAATCCTCTCTACTAAAGTAAGCTTGTTCGTAGGGATTCCCATGCTAGGGATCACGTCCTGAGAGAGATCAACTACACTTGTCTTTCCCCCTCCAAATGAGAGTGAACCGGGGGACTGTGTGTATGCCCTACTGGCGGTCTATGAGCATCTGGTCTCAGCCATCTGATCGAATAACTTCCATACAGTATCCGCTCCGCGTGAAGTGTAGCTACCTCCACAGGCAGTGCTCACTAAACTCTGCATCTCAGGGTTGAGACCGGTGAAGAATGATTGGACCAAGATGTCGTCATCTAGACCATGACATGGACATTTCTGCAAGATGTCCTTATACCTCTCCCAGGCATCATAGAAGGCTTTATGGGGTAGCTGGGAAAAGCTAGTGGTGTGTGCCTCATCATGTTAGTCCTACTTAGGGAGTAGATCTTCTTTAGAAACATGTCCCTAAATTGGGCATAGGTATTGACTATAATTCCCAAATTCTTTACTCAGTAGTTGACTTTGCCACCCAATGCAAATGGAAGGGCTGAGGGCCTAATATAATCCTGGCTAACCCTAGGATGCCTAAGATTAGCGCAGACGAGTTCGAAGTCCCTTAGGAATGCATAAGGCTCCTCAGAAGCATTCCCATCAAAGTGTGGCAGTAGGATCAGAAACAACAACTTCAATTCAAAATCAACTTCTGGTTCGTCTGGACTCAGATAATTTCGAAATCTGTAATGTCCAAGGTTGTACGCCGCATACATCAGAGGTTAGATCCCAATATTAATATGTCTTAGCTGAGCTCGGAGTAAGTCTTATTGGTTCTCAGATGCAACTGATTAGGCAAGTATCATCCTCATGGGGATAGTGGGTGTTCTTCCTCTTATTTCTTTTTCGGAGGCATTTTACTCGAATCTTCTTGAGGTCCTGGATCAACAATGTGGTCTTGATTAGAAGAGGATTTAGGAATGAAAGTATTATCACTGAGGTGAAGGTCTTCCTCGGTGAGGTAGGAGGAGAGAAAGTGGATGGTTTGAGAGTGACCATCCGAGAGTGAGAGATCCCGAACTCAAGAAGGTCATGAGTCCAGGTTGGTCCAAGTTGCGCTTGGGCCTTTGAAGATGTACTTCTTGAAGGGTTCAATGAGAGATTCGTGAATCCTGAATAAATATCCCCCAGTCAGTCATCTTCGATGGTAAAAAGAACCGATGAGAGCACGGTATTCAATGAGGTGCTAGTTCTAAGGTGCACATAAATGTGTGGAGCAAATTCACACAATACAAACACAATGCAGAATCCCCAAATTAACTAACTCAACATGTGAGGGCCGTAAAGGTTCGGCAGGATTATCTTGTCAGTTTTAGTAGGTGACAAATGCAAGTCTTGACAGATTAACGAGCTGTTAGGTGCATGTACTTCCCTACAGACTGTCTCGATTCTTACGACTAGTTGCAGCTACTTTCAGCCAGTATAGGTGTAAGTGTGGACCGTATAAATACGGATATCCATTACTTGAGGATAGAGCCATACGCAGTGTCCTCTAAACCTCCCACTCTACTAAGGAAGTCCAGACCGTTTATCGGCTACCCGTAGATCTTCACTGAAAAGTGGCTAATCATTTTTTGAACCAGTAGTCTATATGAAAATCTCGGCTTGTCTCTATCCTAGTGTCGTCTCTCTCTCTCACTTGCAAGTAAATCATACAATGAGGGCTTTATGCACCCATAAAACAAGGTTCTTTTTATTCTAATTTTATTTAATCGACCTGCTCAATATAGTCCCAATTTTAACGTTAGTTTGTCACTTGAAATTTGATCTGAATACAAAAACATGTCTATTGTTCAGTCTCAATTTCCTTTTAAATCCTAAGTTGTAATACAAGAGAGGAGTCGGAAATCAGAATGCAAATATGAAACAATGATGCATGCTCAGAAGAAGTGTACTCACAGTGACTCCCAACACTCTTCATGCGTTATGCAGAACTGAATTTTTAAAATTTACACTAAATGCATGCAGATCGAGAAAATACGCCTAAGCAATGTAATATTAGTAGGGAAGAACTGAGTTTGATTGGCTAAATAGTACGTTATTATGTGCATCTCATTAAAGATCTCAGAAGATGTGAATCTTCCAAGACGTGTGGCCTAAACTACGATTGACACAAACAAATTTACAATTAAACTACTGAGTGCCTATCCTAATTTTGACACTCAAGTCAAGCCCCACCCTCATCAGAGAGCGAAACATGGCTGATACACCATAGAGTAATGTCCGAGTCTGAGTACACATGCGAAATTCTAAATGGAATCCGCTAGAAATTATGCAATAAAATAAAATGCATAAAATGAAATCCTAAGGACTCTACACTCTCTCACGACTCGACATTATCTTAAATTTATGAGTTTCCTTCAGTCAGTTATTTTCCAAGAAATTGTTGGCCAACGAATCTCCTGAGTTGCTCGGTTAAGCGGCTACTCCGTCACGTCAGGTCCCTTGCACAAAAAGTAAGATAATGGTCAGAGAGATAGGCTCAAATAAAATAAAAATAAAGCAAATAAATAAATAAATAAATAATACACAGAAAATAAATGGAGAAATAATTATAAGAATAACCAGGGGTCAGACTACTCAGAGGTGGAAAACCTAAAATCAAACTTTTCTAAAAATTAACCTAAGTCGAGCCTCCCTGGCAACTGTTAGCCATGTGAGCCCAATGCGAACCATTCCAACAGTAAATTTTACTATAATGTTTGATTTATCAATAAGAGTTATTGATTCTTTTCACTCTCTTTCTGAGACTAAATGAATGAATGCACTACAAGGTTCCTCTTTACAATTAGGGTTATGTACCATGACCATCTTAATAATCATACAACTGTTGATTCAATAAATGAATCATAGAGACTGGTGCTTAAATGAATATCTGAGGAGTTAGAATGAGGACTCATCAAGCACCATCAAAAGATTGTTAAGAGATGATCTCCAGCCTGAGTAGGAAATGGCAATCCTTTCTCATTAGGCTGATGTCTGACCGACCTCTTGATGCAGGTCCTCTACATGGGAATAGAGATTCAGAGGTGTCAGATTAGTCAGGTCAAAGAGTTGACTTAACGAAATAGAGATAACCAAAGTCCTATATTGTAAACTATCACGATATAGGCACACATCTTCTGACCGGAGACAGATATGTTGCTATATATCTAAGTGTGTATATTTGGCAGATCAATAGGTTGATGACCTAACCAAGGTATATATACCGACGAGTTGGTGTGCATATAAGGGCATATGAGTAATACAATCTCTCATAGGGATCATATAGGTTCACTTATGAACCAGAAGACATGAGCACACTCATGAGGTATTGGGACCGATCAAATATCATGCATGGTCATCATGCTTTGGAAGCATGATAAGAATTTGAAAGGTATGATATATGCTTTCGAAAATCATATGATCAATACCAAAATCCCAATGACCAAGAATGAGAAACTTGATGATAAAACCCTAAAGATGACAGTGTAAAATTGATCTATATCTTTAGGTTGATTATAAATCTTCCAGTAAGAAGGATGTATAGGTATTAAGAATACATGAGGGTGATGTGATCATAAATGATTGTATAATCATGATGCTTCCATTCCGAGGGAATGATGAAACATGTCTGGATTTTAGTGACTCCTCTCAGTAGAGAAGTAATCCGATCTTGGACCAATTATTGGACATTGATCTGAATGAAATTCAGATGCAATGAGAAGATTAGATTTGCGGCCTAATTAAATTAAGCATCTATGAGAGATCCATAGGATCTAGATTTGAGATGTAATCTCAATATCCAAGTCACTATATGTGGAACAATACAATCACCCTGTCCTTATCTCCAAATATCTGCGGAGAAAGCGCATAATTCTTGAAAGAGTTCAAGAATAATTCCATTGTTGATTTATATCTAAGCATTGAGAAACATATAAGTAAATGTAATTTAAATATCATGATAATGTGAATTTGATTCATATTATTTGAATGCATGAGAATGATTAACCAATATAATTAAATGTGATTTAATTATTATGGATATGAAAAATGTGGATAGCACTATCCAATTGTTCGTGTATATTATAAATGTTATTTATAATATATTAGAGAGAGAGAGAGCAATTGTGATTTATATTCGTTGATTGATTATTAATGTGAATTGGATTCACGTTGAATGATTAATTGAAAGTATAATACATTTTGTTTTGGGTTGCGAATGTGATTCTCATAATTCCAATGGCATGACTGCAATGTTCACAAGATAATTATGAATTATTTTTTTGAAATTATTTACAACAAGAGTTGTTGTAAATCTTAGATATATCATGAGATAATGAGATCTCATGCGATTGAGGAGATGGACTCATTCCACCCATAAAGGGTGGACGACCACTAATCTCCATTAGGAGAAGTGTGGACGTCTCCCCCTTTTAGGGGATGAGGTTAGTCTCCTCACTATCTCAAGACTAGTCAAAATGATTTAATTTTGAAATTAATTATGTTGATTTATCAATATAAATTAATTTAAATTAAATCATTTGTTGTTGTATTTTTACAACAACATCATGTACTTTGAAAGAAATACAAATCAATCTCACCCATTGATTGTGTGATGTCCATGATTGGGATCCATGGACTCCCAAAATCCTATATAAGAAGAGGCATCCCTTGCTCTTTGAGTTGCACAATTACGACCTCTCTCTCTCTCTCTCATTCTCATGTCATCCCTTGTCCCTCTCTAAGAGTAGTCGTCCACTCTTCTCGTAGAGAGAAGGTTGCCTTTGTTGTCGCTCCACCATTGCGTAGCCGATTCGACAACTCTTGGGTCTCCATCTTTTTTGGTGCATCTTGCTCATGAAGAAGGCGTTCGATCTCATGAGATGATATTAGGAGATCCATCGCTTGGATCATCGACTTGGATTGCGAGAAACACGCGACTCATCCCCACGCTTGCAAGCGTCTCCCCCAACGGATCAGACTTGAGACAGGAGATCTCTTCTCTTAGAGGCTCGATCGCAACCACGTTACAAGAGATATTCCTATATCCATCATGTGGTTAGACGAAACGATCCAAGAAGTGTTCTTGAATCATGTGGTTTCATCATTGAAAAATTTTAAATTCTACTGCACCGAGCAACTAGTGCGACTAGTCGCTCTTGATCATCTATGACACGATCCACGCGCTTCTGTGATACACTTGAGGATTCGTCCATATCCTTCAAGCGGAATCAGAGTCAGGTTGGAGGCTTTGGATACGATCCATGAACCTAGGAAGACTTGGACTCGTTAGGGATTGTGGAAACTTTATCGCATTTTATTTTCGCAGCCCTATTTTGTGATTATTTTCGGCCCTGTTTAAAATGTTTAAATATAAAATTTCATTGGATAATCTTTCGCATTTATTAAGGAAACCTTGAGATTTGAGTTTACGTGAATTGGATCCCGATAACTCTAGTTATGATCATTTTAATGAACATATATCCACTATTTCGAGGATGACAAATTTTGACGTAATTAAGGAGTTAGTTACTGTTTTAAAACACCTTGAAATCCGTTCTAATAACTTGAATTATGTTTAAATCAAATTAGAAAACTTTAAAAACTGATTTTGCATTATTTGGATTCAAAATGATTGAGATATGCTAATTTTAGTGAGGGTCACTGCTGGAAATTGCAATCCTAATCAAGAATCTTGTGATTGTAATTTAATAAATTAATGGAATTAATGGTTAATTTCTTGGAATAATTATGAATAAATATTTGAGAAATATTTGATTGATAATTGCTCCCTTAAATGACATCGTCTTAACCAATAATTGATGAGATATGATCTAAATCACAAATTGGCTACATCATACACTTTCCAAAAAAACATGTTGCTTGAATTGGTTTGGGAATTTGTTTAGCAAATTTCCTTATCATCAAAATGATTTTGATTATTATTGTATAACTTCAGTTGAAAAACCGATTATCATCTCAAGTACATAATGATCAATTTTGCATTATCCTAACCAGAGGCGGATAGTGTCTAGTCGGGGAGCGTTGGGGTAGCATGTTGCACCATGTGCAGTCTGTCCCACTCTCGTCGGTACTGGCCATGACAACGGATAGGGAAGGGATAACGCTGGAGAAATCATGATGTATTTTCTAATTATTAAAATTCGAATTAATACATACTTTGACATAATACCATATTTTTAAGTAACGATTAGGTTTATTGATTGAATTAAATTGATAATTAATTTAATGTGATTAAATTAATTATATCCAAAGTAGGACACTCTATTATGAATAGATGTGTATTTCCCTTGGAAGAATTAACTATATGAATATGATTCATGATGATTAATTTAAATTTGAATATGAGGTGGAGGATCACATAAGTGACATCTATGGTCTCCCGTCAAGGCGAAGGGTTCCATCACCAGGGATTGTATGTAGGAGACGCCTACCTGAAGTGACAGCTCCTGCATACAAGCGCATCTAGACCGGGCTCTTTGCTTCTCAAAAGAGTAAGACCCTATGCGTAGTGACCCCAATATCGAGTCCTCATATTATTGGGGTGATATTGGATTGTGCATAGCGAGTTCTAATCCTGTTGACGGTTGGTTCAACTAACGACAGATCAACATCACCTTAGGGGTGGTGGGCCTGGGTGTTAAAGATCGAATTGAGAAATACAAGTTGGACTTGCAAGGTGGAATGTATTCCCGCTTCTTTTTATCCAAATTATAAGTTCTCATATTATTAGGATGTGACAAAGGTAAAAACGAGAACCCAGTTCTTGCTAGAGATATATCAGTAAGTATATCTCTTGCTTTGAAAGTGATTAAGGGAATGAATTTAAAAGTTAAAAAAGCAAGACTAATTTGATTAAAAATTCCTTAATCAAAGTTTTAAATTGAATATATATTATTTTCTAATATAGTGCATTCTTAATTTCAGAAAATGAAGTCCATGAACCTACTTAACAGGCTCCTGAAGGTCAATTAATTGACCCGACCGAATTATTCGGATTGGATCCGAAATTTGGATCTTGGCCTTTATATTGAGCGCATCTCCTATGTGTTGTCAAAGGGAAAATACATGGACCCTAAAACTCCAAAATAAATTTTCTTTAATGAGAAGTATGACGAAGATCATAATTTGGCAAGATGTTACATTCTGGGCTCATTGTCCATTGTGCTTCAGAAGCAACATGTGGAGATGAACACTTGTCATGATATTATGACGAATCTGAGGGAAATGTTCGGAGACGTAAACCACATACATCGTTACAATATAATGAGAGATCTTATCCGTTGCAATATCCAGGAGGGGACCTCTGTCAGATAGAACATGTACTCAAAATGTTTGGGTACCTTTCTGAATCGAAAATCCTAGGAGCTGACATGGATGCAGATATGCATGTTGACTTCATTCTATTGTCTCTCCCTAAGTCTTTCAACAACTTTGTGGTCACATTCCACATGAGCAAAGTTGATTATAGTAATATTGGGCTATTGGCTGCATGAAAGTATGCTGAAGATGTAATGGCGAAGGATGGCCCCTCTGGTAGTGCAATGGTTGCACAAATCAAAGGAAAGCACGGTCGGAAGCAAGGTTCTCGGAAGGGTCTAGCTTAGAAGAGATAGAAGAAGAGTCAAGGCGTTGGCTCATCTTCAAATGCATCCATGTTGATAGCATCAAAGAAAGCTGGTATCTGTCATTACTACAAGATGCCAGGGCACTGGAAGCGAAATTTTCTGATTACCTGAAGTCGGTCAAAAAAGGTAAAGCCCCTATAGGTATGAAATCTACTTTCATCATTGAAACTAGTTTTCTCATTAGATGAGAAGGAAGTTGGATTGTTGATTCTGGTGCTTCTGTTCATGTTTGTAATTTATTGCATCTATTTTAGGAAACTAAGAGTCTTGATGAAGGGGAGATAGTCATCCAGATGTGATCCGATGCAAGTATTGCAACAGTCGCTATCAGGACCTGCCGACTATCATTATCTAGTGGAAGAGTCCTAGTACTTAATGAGTGCCTTTATGTACCTGAAGTCAGAAGGAATTTAATATATGTATCTAAGCTTGTTACTATTCATTCCTTTTCTGTAATAAACAAGTCATAAATCGTTATGATAAGCATATTGCAGATGGTGTTTTGATTTCTAGTGGACTCTATGAATTGTTCATTGATGAACATGTCATGAATGTTACTACCACTAATAAAAACCTTAAAAGATCTAGGGAGGATGGAAATCGTTCAAACATGATTTGGCATCAAAGGCTTGGTTATTTATCTGTTGATAGAATCAATTGATTGATAAAGGATGGACCCTTAGATTTTCTACAGGTTCAATCTTTACCTACCTCCGAACATTGTATTCGAGGTAAAATGTCTAGGATACCCTTTCATAATAAGGTTACAAGATGCAAAGTTATTCTTGACCTTATACATACTAATGTACGTGGTCCCTTCAGTACTGCGACTTGAAATAGATATCGATATTATTTGACATTTATTGATGATCATTTGCTATACGGGTTTATCTTCCTACTACGTCATAAATTTGAAACCATTGAAAAATCCAAAGAGTTCAAGGCTTTAGTTGAGAACCAAACCGATAGGAAGATTAAACAGATTTGATCTGACCGAGGTGGCGAGTACCTGTCAGATGAATTCAAGGAATACCTTAAAGAGAATGGAATTATTTCCAATCTCATTCCTTCTGGAACTCCCCAACTTAATGGTGTTGCTGAAAGACTCAACAGGACCATCATGGATATGGTCTGTTCAATGATGAGCAAAGCACATTTACCGCTTAGTTTCTGGGGATATGCAGTAGAAACTGCAATATATATGCTAAACAAGATTCCTAGCAAGTATGTACCTAAGACTCCTCATGAGCTCTGGTATGGAACCGAACCTAGTGTTGGTTGCTTGGTCCATGTGAAGAACATGGATGCAAGTAAGCTAGAATCCCGCACTCGAGAGTACTACTTCATAGGGTATGTTAAGGATGGTATTGGATATCAACTTTATGACCCTGAGACCTAGAAGGTTTTCGTCTCTAAAGATGTGAGATTTCTAGAGGATGACTTCCTTAAAGGTCAAGACAAAGATAAAGTAGAGGAACTCATTGAATCCCTTGAGGATTCTGAGCTTCCTAAACCAGAAACTGAAGAGATAAATAAAGATGAAACACCCATCCTCTTCAAAGGAGTTCGAGGGTGGTTGCACCACCTAAAAGGTATGGATTCCATGTGTCAGGTGAAACTGACAATGATCCTCTTCATTTGATGAAGCACTCGCGGATCATAACATGGATAGATGGATGTTAGCAATGAAGTCAGAGATTGATGCCATGCATAAGAATGGTGTGTGGACCCTAGAGGATCCACTTAAAGGGATAAGACCCTTTGGGTGTAAATGGATCTTCAAGAGAAAGAGGTGACCTGATGGGAAAGTAGAGACTTTCAAGGCACGACTCCTAGTCGAAGGCTATACACAGAGAGAAGGCATCGACTACGATGAGACATACTCTCTTGTGGCTATGCTTAAGTCCATTAGGACATTGCTAGCTATAGCTGCATCTCTTGACTACGGCATTTGGCACATGGACGTCAAGATAGCTTTCCTCAATGGATACCTCAAGAAGGATATCTATATGGAACAACCCCAGGGTTTCATAACCGAGGAAGGTAAAATATGCAAACTAAAGAAATCCATCTATGGGATCAAAGAAGCTTCTCGTAGCTGGAACATCGGATTTGACAAAGCCATAAAGAGTTATGATTTTGTGTAGAATCCTAATGAACCTCGTGTATACAAGAATCTTAGTGGGAGTGTCATTGTGTTCATTGTGCTTTACGTAGATGACATCCTTTTCATTGGGAATGATATAGGGATGATGATCGGTGTTAAGATTTGGCTATCTCATACCTTTGAGATGAAAGATCTTGGAGAAGCCTCTTACATCTTAGGTTTGAAGTTGTTCAGAAATCGAGAAAAGAGGATGTTGGGATTATCACAACATGGGTACATTAAGAAGATTCTTGAAGTTTACGTATGGATAGTTCCAAGAAAGGTCTCCTCCCCTTAAGACATGGTATCCACCTATCTAAAGGGATGACTCCTCAAAATGTTGAGGAAAAGAAAGCTATGTCTAGATGTCCCTATGCATCAGCTGTAGGAAGCTTAATGTACGCCCTGATGTATACTAGGTTAGATATCTGCCATGCAGTAGGAGTGATAAGTCGTTACCAATCCTACTATGGAGAATAATATTGGAATGCAGTAAAGAACATTTTCAAGTATCTAAGACAGACGCAAGATTACATCTTGGTCTATGGAGATGGTGATCTCCAAGTCTTAGGATACGCAGATTTAGACTTCTAGTCGGATATAGATGATCGAAAGTCGACAACAAGGTTTGTGTTCCTGTTGAACGGTGGTACTGTGAGCTGGAGAAGCAAGAAGCAGAACACTTCAACAGATTCAACAACAGAAGATGAATACATTGCCGCATCAGATGATGTAAAGGAGGCGGTGTGGTTGCGCAAGTTCATCCTAGAACGTGGCGAGATTTCCTTTGATACTCCCATCCTGTTACTCTGCGATAACACGGGAGCCATTGCCCAGGCGAAGGAACCCAGATGGCATCAAATCAAGCACGTGGAAAGGAAATACCACATCATTCAGGAGATTCAAAAGCGTGGTGATATTGTCATCACCAAGGTGGCCTCTGCCGACAACATTGCTAATCCTCTTACCAAACCTTTGACACAGAAGATTTTGGACCAGCATGTAATGAGTATGAGTCTAAGGATTGTACCTGAATAGTTCTGAGGGTTAGTGGGAGATTATTAGCCTTGTGAGTCCGAGGAGAACCATTCCTACAATAAATGTTATTATAATGTTTGATTATCAATAAAAGTTATCGATTCTTTTCACTCCTTTTCTGAGATGAAATGAATAAATGCACTATAAGGTCCCTCTGTACAATTAGGGTTATGTACCATGGCCATTTTAATAATCATATTGTTGTTGATTTAATAATTGAATCATAGAGGCTGGTGCTTGAATGAATATCTAAGGAGTTAGATTGAGTTCTCATCAAGCACCGTCAAAAGATTGTTAAGGGATGATCTCCATCCTGAGTAGGAGATGGAAACCCTTTCTCATTAGGCTGATGTCTGACCGACCTCTTGATGCATGCCCTCTACATGGGAATAGAGATTCGGAGGTGTCAGATTAGTTAGGTCAAAGAGTTGACTTAACGAGATCGAGATAACAAAAGTCCTATATCGTAAACTGTCACGATATAGGCACACTTCCTCTGACAAGATACATATGTGTTACTATATGTCTAAGTGTGTACATTTGGCAGACCAATAGGTTGATGACCTACCAAGGTCTATATACCGACGAGCTGGTGTGCATATAAGGCATAAGAGTAATATGATCTCTCAAACGATTCATACAAGATCACTTATGAACCGAAAGACATGAGCTCACTCATGAGGTATTAAGACCAATCAAATTTCATGCATAGTCAACGTGCTTTGGAAGCATGGCAAGAATTTGAAAGGTATGATATATGCTTTTGGAAAGCATATGATCAATATCAAAATCCCAATGACCAAGAATGAGAAACTTGATGATGAACCCCTAAAGATGACAAAGTAAAATTGATCTATATCTTCGGGTTGATCATAGGTCTTCCAGTATGCGGTATGTATAGGTACTAGGAATACCTGAGGGGGATGTGATCATAAACGATTGTATAATCATGATGCTTCCATTCCGAGGGAGTGATGAAACAGGTCTGGATTTTAGTGACTCCTCTCAACAGAGAAGTAATCTGATCTTAGTCCAATTGTTGGACATTGATCTGAATGAAATTCAGATGCAATGAGAAGATTAGATTTGCGGCCTTGATTAAATCAGGCATCTATGAGAGGTCCATGACATCTGGATTTGAGATGTAATTTCAATATCCAAGTCACTATATGCGGAACAATACAATCACTCCGTCCTTATCTCCAAGTATCTGCGGAGAAAGTGCATTATTCTTGAAAGAGTTCAAGAATAATTCCATTGTTGATTTATTTCTAGGCATTGAAAACATATAATTAAATGTGTTTTAATTATCATGACTAATTTGAATTAGATTCATATCATTTGAATGCATGAGAATGATTATTCAATATAATTAAATGTGATTTAATTATTGTGGATATGAAAAATATGGATATCACTATCCAACTGTTCATGTAAATTATAAATGTGATGTATAATATATTAGAGGGAGAGCAATGTGAATGTGATTCACATAAGTCTAATAGCATGACTGTAATGTTTACAAGATAATTATGAATTATATTTTTGTGAAATTATTTACAACAAGAGTTATTGTAAATCTTAGAGATATCATGAGATAATGAGATCTCATGAGAAATTGAGGAGATGGACTCATTCCATCCATAAAGGGTGGATGACCACTAATCTCCATTAGGAGAAGTGTGGTCGTCCCCCCTTTTAAGGGATGAGGTTAGTCTCCTCATTATCTCAAGAATAGTCAAGTGATTTAATTTTGAAATTAATTATGTTGATTTATTACTATAAATTAATTTAAATTAAATCATTTATTGTTGTGTTTTTACTACAAATGGCCATTGAAAGAAACACAAATCAATCTCACCCATTGATTGTGTGATGTTCATGGATTGGGATCCATGGACTCCCAAACCCTATATAAGAAGAGGCACCTCTTGCTTTTCGAGTTGCACAATTACGACCTCTCTCTCTATCATTCTTGCATCACTCCTTCTCCCTATCTAAGAGGGAACATCCACTCTTCTCATAGAGAGAAGGTTGCCTTCGTCATCGCTCCGCCATTGTGCCGCCGCTTCGACAACTCTTGGGTCTCCATCTTCTTTGGTACATCTCGCTCATGAAGAAGGCGTTCGATCTCATGAGATGAGATTAGGAGATCCATCGCTTGGGTCATCGACTTGGATTGTGAGAAGCATGCGACTCATCCTCGCGCTCGCAAGCATCTCCTTCGACAGATCGGACATGAGATAGGAGGTATCCTCTCTTAGAGGCTTGATCGCAACCACGATACAAGAGGTATTCCTATATATACATTATGTGGTTAGATGAAACGATCCAAGAAGTGTTCTTGGATCATGTGGTTTCATTATTGAAAATTTTTAAATTTTGTTGCACCGAGCAACTAGTGCGACTAGTCGCTCTCGATCGTATATGATACGATCCATACGCTTTTGTGATGCACATGAGGATTCTTCCATATCCTTCAATCAATGACGCCGTATGACATCCGTGAATCTGCCCTCAGTTAATCGTGTGAAATTAATGTTGATTCGTTCGTTGCAGTGGGAAAATTTGGATTAATCAAAAACCGTAAATTTAATTATCTGTCCAATTAAGGCGAACGATCAATTTTTTTACTTTGGAAAGCCCAAGGTCAAACTCAGGGAGACACTATCTCCTTAGGTTGATTTAAGTCGATCTAGATGCTAGGTTTTTAGAGAGACATTTTTTTATATTTTTAAATGCCATAAATGAGGGACGTGCAATTTTGACTAAGTTTAGGTACTAAAATGCAAAGTACGATCAAACTAAGTCAAAAAATCCTCAATCTTGGCCACAATATTAAATATAATAAAATTAGACTACTGTAATTTTCTTAGAATTTTTGGATCAAAATGAATTAATTATAAATAAAATAATGCAGACTAGGTGGTTTTGAGTTAATTAATTTTAATAAATAACAAACGTCAATAATTTCCAGAAATTAATTTATCCTAAATAGGTCTATGTGAGAGATATCCAGAACAATTTTTAATTCCTAAAAATACAAAGTGAGGAATTAATTAAAAATCAATTACCAGAATCACCATTTCATTTATTATGGCATATATATGCATACAAATGAGATGAAATTTGGGCATAGCGTAAAACAATTAAAATCTACCTATATTAAATTTTTGGGAATTTTTAGAGCGATGGAGAATTTAATATAATTAGTTAATACACATTGGGCAAATTATGCTATTTTTCACAAAAAAATAATTATACTAAATAATTCACAGCTCATAAAAATAAATTCAACATCTACAAGGATATAACATGAATTATTATACAATGAGCAATTTTTAGAATGATGAAATGATGCCAAATAAAGGTTCAAATTAACGTCCAAACACAGGGGTATGAATACAACACATAAAATAAAAATAAAAGATAGTACACAAGGGTGCTTCTTTAATTATCGGCTAATCTAGGGGTTTGCTCACAACATGCGCACGTGCACCATGCGTGAGGTCCAGTGGATGGGGTCATGTGCGCAAATGCTGGAGATCAAAGGGGGCGACCTGTAAATATTCAGGGAGCATGTGACTTGCACATGCCCTGGCTGGAAAAGGGTGCGAGCGCAACTAGAGATTCGTGAGGTGCTCTGTGCAAATTCTCCACTTCTCTCTGTGCAAATTATCCACTTCTCACGTGCTCTGCACGTGAGGTGGGGGATGAGGACTAAGTGCAGATTGAGGGAGTAGGCTCGCAGCCCAAGGCGAGGCTCGATGGAGGAGGAGACCGACCGTTGGAGCGCGTTGCGAGGGCACTACAACAAGGCTAGCGGACGGAGCGGAGTCCGTGAGGTGTTGCAACAGGAGAAGCACAGTAGGAGAGTGACTAAAGGTGAGTGCTCATGGTGTAGGGTTGAGGTCGCTTCGATGACCGACACACGACCAAGGGTCATCGGGGCGAAGCAGAGATGATGGTGATCGGAGTAGAAGGTGCGCAGGGCAATGGACCGGCGAACACTGAAGATCGTAGGCGAGGCCGAGGCACACGACGGAGCGGCTCTACTATCAAGGCGCCAAGGCGGTGTGGGCTCGCTCTAGTTTGATGAACGGTGAGGGCTCCTGTAGGTGTAGTTGGCGAGTGGTGTAGAAGCGATAGGAAGGGCATAGGTACAGCGGCGACGGGTGTCGAAGGACGGTGGGCATAGGGTTGGTCGGAATTAAAGGTAGAGATCAGAAAGGAGAAAGGAGCGACATGAAGAAAGAGAAAAGAGGGTAAGAAGAAGAAGGAAATAAGGATTTTACCTGGTGGTTCGCCTGGAAAGTTGATCGGATGGAAGGCTCGACTGATCTTGGCTCGACACAGCGACGGTCCGGAGCTGAGCAGCTGCGTGGGCAGTTGCAACGAAAGAAATGCCTCCTTCGAATCTCTCCTGGGAAAAGAGAAGCTTGTCTTTTCTTTATCGAATGAGGCGCCCTTTGTTGTCACTGAGGTACCCGGGAGCTCGAACTCTCTTTCTAAGAAGCGACGGATGATTTGGCGATGAGGGAGGAATAATGTCTTATATATGTGATTGCATACACGAAAGATACGAGATAAGGATGTGGGTAAGGTGGAGTTAGCGCAAATCGTGGATGGGGATGATACGGGGACCGGTTGTAGAGGGAAGACTAGGTCATGGGAAGAACGGGAGAGAGAGGAGTGGGTTGCGCAACATGGTAGTGCAGTTGGGGTAGGGTAGAGAGAGATATAAAGAGAGAAGTTGGGGATGAGGGAGTGAAAGGCAGAGTTGGGAGGTTGGTGTTTGCTGGGAGGGGGGGCAATATCAGTGGAGAAGAGGGAGGTCGTTAGGTCTTGCGTGGGAGAAAGAGAAAGAGACAGAGACAGAGAGAATGAGGGAGGGAAGGGGTTAGAGGGAAACATGGGTTTGGTTACGTGCATGGGAGAGGAATGCGGGGAGGAGAGAGAGGATAATTGAGAGAGAGGAGCGCATGGGAAAAGAGGGAGCAAAGGGAAAGGCGGGGGCGATAAAGTGGGAGGGAAGGCCACGTGGCATGCAAAGGTTCGACACGTGGTAGAGGATAAATATAAAATAAAAACTAAAAATAAAAAAATAAAGTAGTAATTATAATAAAATAATTAATATAAGTAATTATGTAATAAATAAAAATAAGTAAACAATGTAATATTTTAAAAGAAAAATAGGGGGACAAGTAATTAATGTAATAAATAAAAATAAGTCAATAATATAATATTTTAAAAGAAAAATGGGAGGGACACGTGGTAGCTCTAGGAACTGCCACGTGTCGCTCCTAGAAAAATCGAAAATTAAATCACAAGAAAAGTCAAAAAAAGAAATAACAAAAGGGATCAAATCAAAAAGTGGTCAACATAAACGTTGATCGTCTCGACGAGATCTACAACTTTTATGAAGGATTGAAAATCAAAAGAATCCACCTGTACAAAAAGTATTTTTTGGGTGGTATCTTATAGGTATAAGATACCGCATTTTTATCTTTTGCCAATTTTTTTGCAATTTTTAAATAAGGTAAAAATCAAAATAAAATTATAAAAAATATGAAAGGAATATTTACAACTTAATCTATTTTTTGGATTTTTAGTAATTAAGCAAAAAAAAAGATAAAAATAAAGGGTATTTTGGTCAATATATAAAATATACAATAGGGGCCCAAAACTCAAGTTTCATATACGAACCCAGATTCTTTTGAATTTGACGTTGTTTTAAAGGTAATTAAACGTACATTAATTCAAAAGTGAGTACAGGTCCATAGGAGAAAGTATGAGAGAGATATTCACATTTTTAGGTTCTTAGTCTCAAACAAGGGTTTGGATTTTATTGGTCAATTTTACACGTTAGTATTTTTTTGATACTTTTTCATTATTAGTGTTAGTAGTATATACACTATCGAGTTGATTTTATTGGATTTAGAGTTAGGATAAAATAGATACAAAAAAGTGTAGTTAGCTAATATAAAGGTGAATATGTAATAGTGAATTTGGCTCCTTATTTAATGCAAATATGCATGCTATAATGTGAACATTAATTCTAAATGCATGAATGCGATTAATGCATAATAAATGGAGATATGTATCTAATTACTCAGTAACAAAGCTCTATTTTCGACTTTAGAGTGATGAATCACATATTCATTGGCTGGCAAGCTCGACCACATTGCAAAGCAGCTTGAGCTTCTAGTTAGCACGATCAACTCCTACCAATCTTCCAACTCATCAGCTGAGACACCTGCAACTGAACCATAGAAGAGTGCAGGTTAGTCATCACCAGTTTAACAAGTTTACTACGTGCAAGCTCCCGACCAGGCACCGCAACCACAATAGCATATGGCAGTATACCAGCCAGAGTCTCAGCCACCAGATGTCGAGTTATTTCTCCCACCTCTGCCTATCATTCAGGAGGTGAATGGCGTTTGGGACCACGACGCGCAATTGACCCATTCTGGCAGACAACCACATGGTCAATCATCAGTTTACACGCCCTTTCCACCAACCTTAGCAGGGTGGAAGAACATTCTAACATCATCACCAACCTCCTTCACAATAGGAGGGTGGAAGAACATTCCAACAACATCACCAAGCTCCTTCATAAAAATAAATAAAAATCACTTAAAATTATTTCATTAAACTTGAAACAACTTTCACGTCTTAAGAATTAATTAATAAAATCATTTGTTACTTTTTTTCATCACATATATTTTTAGCCCTATCTTGTCCTTTTGTGCGGGATAAGGGCCTATAACAGCTCAAGGAGCATTGACCCTAGGTCAACCCTCCCTTCTTTGTATAAATGGACCCCTTTGTCTAGATTGGGCCATGTTCTCCAATTTCTTCCCACCATTGCTAGCAACCTTTGACCTGATTCATTCATGAAGATTGTGCCTCTAACATCCAGGATCGAAATCGAAGCAATGCGTCTGTTTTATCTTCCTTGGATGAGGCTCAAACCCTAGTTCAAAATTCTCGTTTCTATCACATGTATAAATCTTTGCCTCAATCAATTTTTATCTTTTAACCATTCTAGAGCACAATTACCCTTAGGATCTTGACCTGGAGTGTGAGCCTAGTGACAGCAGGTCAGCCTTGTAGATTAGAGGCCAGGAGAAGGTGTGTAGAATCAGATTCAACCCATCGTCGGCATCACTCTGGAGGTTCTTCTCCCCGACTCTACAGGTCAGGTGAGCCATCTATCTCTTGTTCTTTTGATTACTATGTGGTCAGTAGTCTATGATTGCATTTTATTTCATTTAATTTTGTCCAAGATCGCTTAAAATCCAAAAAACCTGAAGCTCTATGATCTGGCCACTGTTCCACATGTTTCCTCCTTCATTCTGACTCATTGAACACTCCCACACGTTCCCTTATACTTCTACATCACCCCAATCATATCCCCTCAACCTGATCTTGATCAGATCAGGATATCAAGGTCCCAATTCCTCCATCTCATAGCCATTGGATAGAGAGCGTAGCTCCATGCATGCATCAACCTTCTAATCATGCCCAATGGCAGCCATCCAATCTAGGCTGAGATCTAATCTCAACCCTCCATCCACGAAGGGTCACGCGGCCGTCTGGATCGTTAGTGCGTAAGTTGTGCTACATGCTGCGCTAGGAGCTATTGGATCTCATGCATCAAGGGGTATATTTCACATCAAGCCTTCCCTTTTGTATTTAATATTTGGCATTTAAACTTGCATCTAGAGTGTAATATTTTTTTAATATTTGAATTGGAACCCTCACACATTCTTGTTATTGCATTTCAGTCATATTCCAAGTCACCTCATTTGGCTCTCCATGTGAATCGCCTAGGCATTTTGCATATAACCTCCTCAAGTTTGGTTATTTAGATTTGGTCCTAAAACTTTGAATATCAGTGTACTATTTTTAGTTTGATTGCATGTTGGGACCTTGAAGTTCTTTTACTTAAAAAAATTACAACAACTAGGCGTATTAAATTGAATATATTTGGGCATTTTTGTTGATTGGCCCCTACATTTTGTTTGAATGTTATACAATGCATTTTAACTTCCTCAAAATTGTATTTTGTTACCTGCCAGTTTATTTAATTTTTAGCTTGCATTTTAATTGTTAAAAAACAACATTTCACATCTAAAAGTTTTAGAAAAATTATCTTAAGTGCATGGAACCCTTATAAGTCATATATATTTTTCACAAGGCATTAAAAATCAATTTCCTATTTCTAGAAATTCAAAACATTGCTTTTTCTCATGATTGTTATTTAGACATTCATAAAAAAATACAAAATATTTTGTAAATTCCAAAAAAGTTTGTAGGTGTATTTAGTTATAGTTTATATCTTGTCCAAATATTTTTGCAAAATATCAAACAAAACTCTTAAGAATTAAAAAACCCTAAAACCTTATAAAAATATTATAAAAATTCTTGAAAAACTAAAAATATTATTTTATGTTTCAAATTTACTTTTAGATATATAATATATATTAAAATTAGTTTAGGGTGATTTTGTTACTTATATATATTTATTTAAACAAAGCCGCTGATTTTTTATATTCACTATTTTGACTTATTTCCAACTAAAAAACTATAAAAATATATAAAAAAATCCCCAAAAAAACATTAAACATAGAGAAAATCATACAAAACCCAAAAATAGTTTATTCTTTGTATTTTGACTTTATTTTTATTATTTAAAAATCCAAAAACATATATTTCATTATTTTATCTATCTAGTATTAATACTATATATATTGTTATATATTTTATCTTCAAAATACAAAAAAAATAAAAATTTCCAAAATTAAAACATACATAAATATAAAAATTAAAAATCCATAAAATTTTAAATATTAAAATACACAAAAACTTGCAAAAATAAAATTACGTAAAAATACAAAAATAAAAACACAAAAATAGTACTAAGAAATTAATAATACATTTTGTTCTCTACTCCTTGTTTTCGCTATGATTTGACACTCTATAAACTTATACTATACACATATTTTGTAAAGTTAAAATAGAATTCTAATTCACATTACACCTTTATTGATTTGATCACTATATGTGGGTTTGATTGTTAATTGACAACGTCAATATGGCGTGTTGAGAGGTTCACCATGTCAAGAGAGTTGAATTGTTACAATATCACATGCTTGATGGGGCACTATGAACTTTGAGAATGTCAAACACATTCATACTACCATAAAGAATGTGACGTTGTTTTGAATAATAGAGTCACAAGGACATTGAGTCACAATTAGAGGGGGCATTCTTAATGCAAGCAAATGAGCATGCATAGTGATCCTAGGAACGAGGATGCCAAATATGGTGTGCAAGCTCAAGGGAACTATCATGAGAGAAGCTTCAGTTATTCCTATGATGAGTAGAACAAGAAGAGAGTAACATGCAATTGGCATCTCTTATCTAGAAGTACACAACAAGGAGAAGTGAGTGCGATTCACTTTGCCAGAGGACGATGATACAATCCCTAGTCACAAGAGATGTGTAGTGCCACATCGGGAGGCATAACATTAAGTTGTACGAGAGTGCCCGAGACAGGGCATGTTGAGGGTACCTGACGGTGGGCGCGATATTGTATGTGGTGACAATTTGCAAGAAAAGCTTGCAAATGATGAGGATGGTCCAATGCAAAATCAAGATGATTTAAATGGCAATGGAATTCGTCTCAATGGGGAGATTATTAGGACCAGGAAAATTAGATCCTAATATGGTAGAGTTAAATTACATATCATTCTTGAGAAGACGATTTGATTAGATTAAATCTCATTAGGATTTTGATGGATCTGAATTGAGATCCTAATTAATTGATATTGATTGTGATAAACAATCAAAAATTGTAAATGAGACTATAAAAGAGAGGGTAGGTGGTGGTATACCATCATAACTACAAGAGAGATAAAAAAGAGGGGGGGAGAAGGGGGGAACAAAGAGAATCTTTTTTTTAGTGTTTTTCATCCTTATCTTGTAATCGTGAGAGCTTACTAACTACTATTATATTGCGGTATCTTCTTCTTCACATACTTTCGTGGAAGCGATTGATAGTGCATCTGCATCCCATGATCCATGCATGTCTCCAACAAATGGTACTCAAATAAATCCTAACTGATCATTGTATCTATATTATAAATATGCATCTATTAGTAACATTGTCAAAGTAGTATAAACTAGACATTGCACTGAAACAATTTTTATTAAGATTTACTTCCAAATGTTAGTCTGAAGTGCACCTTACATTCAATACTCACGAAGTTGGAGATTAACATGATAAAAATAATGAAAATATTCCAAATCCTGCAAGAATATTTATTTTACAAAATATTTATAGTTTCGAATAATCTGTATCATGTTCTAAGCCAGTGTATAGAACTGGAGGGAGGCCTAATAGAGAAGTTAAATCTATCTATTCATAAACCGAGCGTTACCAACACGCAGTCTATATCAAAATAAACGATTTGATCGAGGATGTGATGTAACGTTGTGCATGTTAATAAACTGGAATCCGCAACGTTCCGTCAGCATTCAGCAGCCATATGAACCTCCTCATTGCACAGCCACATGTTCGTTTGCTTGGAAATCTACAGAAGGTACAGATATGATGATGATAGGTTCAAACCGCGGGATCCACCACATTAATTTAAATGTATAATGATGATGATGACCTGCCTATCTTTGCTCCTCAATTCACCCTTTTCTGCTCATCTCCTCCTTAATAATGTGGTCGAAAGATGTAATAAATATAAATGGATCTCGCCGATATGTCCGATCTAGAAAAGATTTCCTCAGACTTATCATTAATTAGCTGCATATATACTGCCGTTTGTGGAAGAAAATATGAAGAAAATATCGAGCGATGATTTAATTCTTGTGCAACTAAGATATCGTCTACTAAATGGATATCGAGTGATGAAAGAATCACTTATCATCATCTTCTACTAAAGAAAAAGAAAAGTTATACGGAGATGCATTATCCCCTCCCCATATGACGCCAAAGGAATTAGTTGACTACTTTGCAACAAAGAAAGGTCGAGAAGCCCTTCAATATTGTGCATCAGCACCGTCAACCATCTTAACGGCTGAAATCCAATGATAACATGTGGATTACGATGAGCCACGACTATGGATATCATTTTAATATCACCTAACACGTATATCTGTGTCATATGTACATATAATTGTAAATTTATTTGTAATTATTTTTAACATAATTGCATGCTTTTTTTTCATCATATTCGGTATAATTATTATGATATAAGCACATTCAGTATATTAATATCATGTGTATTACACCCAATACAGTATTTAAGTTAATTTAGGCCAGATTAGCTCATTTCATGTTTTTGTAGGATTTTGGAAAAGGAATAAGAATATTTGAAAGCACATATGCTAGTTATTAAACAATGACGATGCATGGACATACTAAGTTTCATAAGGATTGTGGTTGCAAGAAACAATATTCAAGATTTATGATTCACAAATAGAAGATAGATGGCAGATTGTTCGAGCATATGTGGTGGAGCAAACAAAGGATCCAGGATAGATCTTACAGTAAAGAGGATGGGAAATGAACAAACAATCACATGTGTATACAAGGATATTTAGGAGTGCCAATCGAATAGAATGCCTCTGAATCTAACAAGATTCAGATTCAATTCATTTTAAAAATTTCGAATCCGAACTCGGATTGAATTTCAAACGAATTTGCTAACTTGAATTCAAATTTGGTTCATTTTGAGTTTTAAATATTCGAATTCGATTTATTTTATTTCGAAGTCGGATGTTTGATAGATGTTTTAAAGCTTATATAAATTATTTTATATAAAAATTATTTAGACTTTTTCACCTGTACCACTTGGAGTTTCTACAGTGACATTTATACCTTTATCTTTTTTACGAAAACATGTGTTCCCCTACCTTCTTAGACTGTTAACAGTTGTAGCCTCGAGTTAGTTGTTGTCTGTTTGCCTCCTAAATAGATGTTAACTTATAGGCACAAACATAATTTGAAAGAATATAAAAGGGTACACGTATAGTTATCTAGTTTTTATCGTACTCCTTCCTCCCCATCTTTCATACTTCATACCACTCTTCCCCTCCTTCTCTAGCCTAAGGTGGCCTCCTCTTTCCCTGTGAAGGGAGATGCAATTCAGAAATATGTGTTGTTGAAGATGGACAACCATGTTTTGATCTTCCTTTGAACGCAATATTGGGCATGTCATCGCGTACTCTTCCTTAATCAGATATTGATATAAACAAATCATGGTTGAATTCACTTTACTAGATTGTCAACTAATGGAATGATACAATTGTTAGCAATGCAAGAAGGTAGGAGCACAAGCGTTATTGAGAAAGGTAGAGGTATATTGTAGCTATAGAAACTCGAAGGGGAACAAGTGTAAAAATCCCAAAAATCTTACAATTTAAAAGACTATATTTTATTATTCTATTTTTAAAAATATAGAATACTAAGAAAAGTTAAAAAGTTGTATGATCAAGGAAAATGTCCAACATATAATGCATAATATGCATACTTGTCGCAGTTATTTTTTGTCCTTTGCAATCTGAATTTTTTATTATTTTCTATAATGTAAGAAATATATAAATTAAATATAATTATATGAGTTTAGTTAAATAATATGATATTATTGACAAAAAGTTGAATACATTATGATTAACTTTGCATGTTGAAGCAATATAAGATTAAGCTCTCATAGAAGATTGATAAAAATAATAATCTTATTATTTGAAAAATAAGAACATTAAATAACTTAGAAAGATAACTTCTCCTCATGTATCATCATTATCATTGATATCTAAATACCCAAGCCATGAACCGCACATGACTTCAATATACATAGGAATAACATGGTAGTGAGAAAAGCTTATAGATTGCTCACATTATGATCAATATCAGCAAAGATATCCCTCACAGTAAGAAGACACATGGGTTACATGGAAAATCTACAAACCACAATAGATGTTAAAGAAGAATTCAACGTAATACAACTACTATTTCACATGCAAGGAGTGGGAGCACCAATGCCTATCAAAAGATTTGATTAATCTTTAATAAAAATAAAAAGGATAATGAAAAAGATGAGATGTGGAATGTAAGAACATAGAATTAAATATGGAGTAAGGAATACATATAAAAAATTAAACATATGTTATTTACTTAGATTTTATTGCTAATATTTTCTATTCTATTTTTAATATTCAAAAATTAGCATATAACTAATAGGATTATACACACTAAAATACATATATTTATATATTTATACATACATTTATGCATATATACATATAGTGGTTTAATGGGGCTACCCCTAGGGAGAGCCAACTTAGCTATCCTCACCCTTATTTTTTTTAAACATATGTTATTTACTTAGATTTTATTGCTAATATTTTCTATTCTATTTTTAATATACAAAAATTAGCATATAACTAATAAGATTATACACACTAAAATACATATATTTATATATTTATACATACATTTATGCGTATATACATATAGTGGTTTAATGGGGCTACCCCTAGGGAGAGCCAACTTAGCTATCCTCACCCTTATTTTTTTCTTAAGGTATTTCTGAAAACAACAAAGAAGATTTAGTCCATTATATGACAACATATACTCATTCAACTTTTGTGTAAAACGGGCATTCCTAACCTATCCAACTATAATGGCTTGATTTCAGTAATTCTGAGACCGTTAAAATTTGACAATCTTGATGGATGGGATATAAGTATCAAATTGAGTTGAAATTTGAACGATTGCAATAAAGATGATGAAAAGATGTGCACAATTATGGATGAGAAGGTTCCTGGATTATTCAACAACAATTGAGCGTAATATATATATATATATATATATATATATATATATATTAATCTCATTAATGCGAATTTTACAATAATAAATAATCAAGCAAAGGAGGTCAACTTATTTCAAATATACAATATGGATTCTGGCAATGCAATGTAGTTTGATGCTTATGTCGATCAGAATGAATCAATCTTTCCACTGAGGTCAATCTTTCCCTGCTAGGTAAGAGGATAGCGAGTTACAAATTATGTCTCATAGTACATGGATTTCTATTACTATTAAATTAATAATGAAAGGGTTACCACTATCCCTTCTTGTAGTAATGAATCTTGTATGTGTTCCTAAGAAAAGAAATTGGCACATTTCATTTTTCGAGGTAGACCCAAATTCAATACTAAGCAAGTGCTAAATAATTCAATACTTGTGTGATAAATTCCTTGAATTGGCTTGCGATATAATTGACAACTCTAAATTGGACAATATCCCTTTCTTATAAGGGTCCTGCGAGAAAAATGCTGCTAAATTGATCCCATCAGCCATTTTATATGTGACTATGGGCCGAACTAAAATAAAATACCTTTTCTTGGTACACATTTAAAACATAAAAACACTTATGGCACAAAAAACTTGCATATAACATTATTATAGTATAGTTATTTTGTTTCTATATAGTTATTTTCTTCCATGTATGCCCTCCCGTTTTTGTTTATGGGGCATGCACCTGTCAATAGAAGGAGGAATGAATATATCATGTCTTTCTTGAGTGAACATTCTAAAGAGACTTCTATTACATTAAAAATAAAAGAAAGGGGTGTTATCGAGTCCCTCCACTCATGTCAAGAAAGCATTCATTCTACATTTCAAAATACTTCAATTGGTACACGCAAGAAATTGAGGGCCAATCTCCGTTCGGCCTAAGGAAACTTCTGCACACCTCTCTTACCTTTTAGGAGGACTACATCCCATAGAAATTGTTTAATTGAGACTATCCCTTGGCTCGTAGTTTCTGGTACAAGGTTAGAATTCTAGCTCTTCCAGAGTGGTGTCTCCCTAATGGCTCCCCCTGGCTTTCTTCACCTTCCAACTAAGTCTTCAATGAAAATAATCCATTTAATTCTATCTGAAAATTTCAATCAGTATTATAAAGATAAAGAGAATAGAAAAGCTTTAAAATGAGACTAATTTCACAATAAATTACAGTTCAGTAGCTCAAGTTATTAATCAAACAAAATAGGGGTCTAAATAAAATAAAGACTTAATTAAAAATAATTAAACATAAAAATATGGGCTTGTCTGCAAATTTCTAAAACCGGAGGGGGTCCTATGTAATTTTTCCAAGCATGGGGGCAGACATGCAATTTGGAGAGCCTGATGGGGCTTGGGCGCAAATAATACAGGAGCATGCGTAGCGTGTGCGAGAACTTGGACATAATATCTGGAAGCTGGAGGGGCTTTTCTATAATTTGGCCCATGCAAGTCCAATATGTGAATATGGAAATGCTGGAGGGCTTGGTGCAGAATTCCCAGGTCACGTGCCTTTTGCACGTGACCCAAAATGAGGTGGGCAGCTTGGACTGAGGTTGTGATATGAAGTTGAGGTGGCATCTCCTGAAGGCTCATACCCACTTAAGGTTGGAGGCTCGGGTGGTTAGTATATCTGACACTCCTATAGATGCTCTGATCTGGATCAGACGACCAAGGAGCTCTTTATGTAGAACTGTAGGATCTACGAGGATCCTACAACACCTATAGTGCAGAGGCCTTTGTGCTTCCTCGATTGAGTAGTGATGAAGGGCAACGATGGAAGGTGGATATGGTGGAGTTGTGGCGCTTCAGATGTTTATGGAGCCCATGCAAAGACAAAGGAGTTGCTTCTGTACCGATGCTTCCTCGATCTGTTGAGGCTTCAGAGTGAAGCCTAGGACTCACGGCGGTACGAGGCGGAGCTGGAAGCTAGGGCTCCTAGCTCCTAACGAAGCAATGGTTGGTGGCTCCTTCTCTAATCGATAGAACACGTGTGTGAAGGTGGCGGAGCTCGAAGAAAGGAGCTACTCCCTTATCTGCATGAGGTGGTTGATATGCTCTAGAAGAGTTCTAGGTGAAGGCATCCCTGTATACATTAGCAACAAAAAAAGGAAGGGAGAAGGGGGCTCCAGTCAATGAATGTTGGAGGAATAGGAGCTCGATCTTTAGACTGTGTGAGGCTGGAGTAGAGGAGGTTTTGGAGGATAGATCGGAAATGGAAAGGGAGGTTGTGAGGAGGTCTCTATCGTCAGAGGTGGTTCTCGATCTGGATGGAGATGGGTTTTTTGGGGTACCTACATTGAATCGAACGAGAAGAAGAAGATGATGAGTAGATATGGGCAGGGTACCTGGAGACGTTGTGTGGCTCAGAGGATGCTAGAAGGTGATGCAAAGGTGAATATGTTGGAGTCCTATTTCTCCTGAGCATTAGGGACTAAGCCTCCATGGGGGTCATCATTCGAGAGTTTCGGTGGAAGAAACCCAAACTCAACAACTGGACAAGCTGCTAATTGGCTTGAGCACCATGCCTCGTCTTCGTCATCACTGGACGATGGCTCCTGTAGTTGTTGTTACTAGGAAGAGTTTCAAGGCTTGAGGGGAGGCTCTATAGATGGTGGATGCATTGTAAGTGGGTGGGGGTGGTGATAACACGGATAATCTACGAGGGTCACCATGAATGATATAAAAATGTTGTCGCTGAGGCGACCACTCGCAGAGGACCGATGTTAGTCAGCAATTAACCCACAATAAAAGAATAAAACAATTGAGTCCCAAAAATGTGAATTAATATTTATTACTCTACCACAAAATGTACAGTGACTAAGCATGTAGAGGTCGAACCACAGAGAGCAATACAAAATGCAATAGCCTAAAATGTGCATGAATCACAGAGTCATCCATGTGTTAAGCCTATTTTTGTGGGTTTTTAATATTTCTCTTTTTTTTATTTTTATATTATATTTTTTATTTTTATTTTAATAATATAATTAGGTAATATATATATAATTTATAGAATATAAATATATAAATATATGTATATATATATATACCCCTAGAGGGTGAGTAGATAGCCTATAATACATACAATATATATATAGTGATTATTTTATATTTTTTTATTTTTTTTGGAATCTTATGTATGAATAAATATGCACATACACATATATAAATAGTTAGATATATATATATATATATTTCTTTTTTTTCTTTTTTCTTTTTTTAGGAGTACATATATATATAAAGGGGTACTATAATATTTATAAAAATATACAAAAATAGCCAAAAATCAAGAGATAAAGCTTTTTTTTTGTATTTTTATGATTTTTACTGTTTTTGTGATTTTTGGGCATTTTTAGAATATTTTTAGTATTTTTAAATGGAAAAATAAGGGCAAACAGGGAATTAGGGACTGGCTGTAAGGAAAATAGGAGTTAAAAATAGCAAACAGCCTCAAACTTCTTCCACACTATTTTTCTAATAAAGATAATAAAATATAGAAGAAATAGGAACTGAGATCATATTTTTCTGATTTTTCTTTGATTTTATATATTTTTTTGAAGTTTTTGGGTATTTTTGAGTTTTTAAGGTTTTTCTTTTGAGATTTTTAGGGATTTTTGGATTGACATTAAAATAGGTCAAAATACACACTAGGGATTTTTTTTGGAATTTTTAGAGGTCCTTTAATATTTTTTTGGTATTTTATACGCTAGACAGTAAAACAAAGACATGTTTTTGATTTTACAAAAATACAACAAAATTAACATCCAAAAATATGGCGTGTGAGAACATGTTAATAGAGGCTTATATCCATTTTTGCAAGATTTTTCGAATTAATATGAAGCACAAAATAAATGGACAAAGCATACAAAATTAAATGGCCTGGCAAAGGTATTTTTGCAATTAAAATATTCCTCAGGGGACTACATGCAAAAATTACAATAAAAAATGAACGTTTACTTTTATTTTCAGGGCCATTTTACAATTACTGAAACTCGGCAGGGTTTACATGCAAATTTCACGCGCCTCACGTGGGGTCTGCACGTGAGGCGCGGAGGGACTAATACGCAAATATAAAAACATCAGGGGGGCCTTCAGTAATTTTTACAAATTATTTACAACAGGAATTTTTATTTATAGCATTAAAACCTAAATACAAAAAGGCGGGGGGTTGAATCTGAAATTTACCCCTAATAAGCGTGCGATCCGACGGTTGGACTGCTTCCACTTGCCACGTGTCGTGCTCCTGTCGGCCGATGACGATTCGCAGATGATGGCGGAGATTAGATCAGCCTCGCTGATCGGACGGTCGATGCGACGCTTCATCTGACGGCGCTGGTTCGATCTGGGCCGACTCCTTTTATCTGACGGTGCTGGAGATGCCTGGAAGAACAGGGAAGAAGCTCGCCCCTGGCGAGCTTCGATCGAGCAGCTCAGGTTCCTCCGGGCACCTCCCTCGCCTCTGAAGTGCTCTGGACGTAGCTGGGAGGCTTCCGCGTCATCTGATGGTCCTCTCAAGGCTCCTGGAGGTCCGAGACGCTCGGACGAGGTCGATGAAGCACAGGACCTCCAGGAACCTCTTCCTGGTTCGATGCGAGCCCAGATGGGCTCTATTCCTCGTTGTACCTGCATAGGAAGAACCGGGGGAGCGAGGGCTACCTCCTCAACCCGGGGTTTTGAAGCTTCACAGCAAAATGGAGTGAGGCGGAGGGGCTCCAGCGTACGGCGGAGGAGGAGCCCCGATTCGTCAAGACTAGGGGTCCTGGGTTGAGCAAATGGGTGCGATCGATGGAGAATATGATGGGGAATGAGATGGGGTGCACAAGGCGGTCGGACACAGTTGGGTTCACAGTGAAGAAGTCGCTGGAGCGGAGCTCCGGCGAACTTCGAATTTTTGATTTTACGCTAAGCCGATCAACTAAGGACTAAACTAACTACTGGAATTAAAAACTAACATTAAAATATAACTAAAATGCATAAAAAGGACAGCTCTTATACCTGGGGGCCACCAGGGAGCAGGGCGGACGCCGGAGCTCCGCCGCGACAAAATTCTCCTTCCTCCGACCGATTCAAGACGCTGGAGCACTCCCCCTGTCACGAGGAACGTCCCGGGAATGGAATCACGGCTTAAGGTTGGATTAAAATTAGCCAAATTCGAGGAAGGAGGCGGAGCTACTTATTTATAGACATTGGCATGGAGCCTTATTGACCAGCGATTATTACTTAATCCAATGAGTATCTGATCGATCCAAGTTATTGGCGGGCATCATGGATAATCAGAGATCAATTCTTGTGAAGGAAGCGAGCTCGATCGATGGACGGGATGGCCGTAAAAAAGGGATGAAAATCGGGGAAAAAATGGTTCAGAGACGCCAGAGCTGGGATGGGACAGTTGACCAGGGGGTCAACGAAGGTCGGCGCCCCATTGGTCCACGTCAGCCGCTAAAAGACAAAACAGGAAATTTGAGTCTAAATCGATTTATTTACCATAGTAAATGATTTTATTAGAATTTTCTTAAAAAAATGTGTATTTTTTCATGTAGTATTTATTTGTGATTTTTATTGAATTTTTCGAAGTGTTTTATTATGGTTTTAATTTAATAATGTGTATATGTATGTATTTACATGTATTTTTGTGTATTTTATTTTTAATTTGTTTATTTTCTTTTATTATTTTATTTGCTTATTTTATAAATTTATAATTTATTTTTGTGAGTATAAAGGTTTTTTCATTTAATTTTTAGGAGTTTATTTACATTTTTAAATAAATAGGTATATGCATATGTAAGTATACTTATAGGTATTTTACCTATACATTTTATTTATTTAATGAATTTTATTTGTTTTTATTTTGGATTTGTATTTTTAATAAGTTATATATAATATAGACATTATTATAAAAGTATAAATGACTAAAAGAATAAAATAATAAAATCCCCTTTTATTTATGTACATTCTTAACATAGGTATTTTACCTATGTATTACATAAACTTATTTTATTTTAGAAATTCTTTTTAGTTTTTTTAACTTTTAATATGTACATGTATTCTATTCATTATTTGTAAAATTCCAAAAATACAAATTTGCTACAATAATGAATAATGAATAAATGGAATATTTTAATCTGGCAGGCTGCACAATGAGGGCCAAAAACCTAATTTTTGCATATGGACTCCAAAAATTATGAAACCAATTTTATTAAATAGTTCTTGGAAAGCTATATACAATTAAAGGTGAGTTTGGTGGTTTGGAGTTTTGATTTGCAAGATATGGGTCTGTGAAGTTGATATTTTGGCTTTTTATTCTATGTATAAAATGTACACTGAGTGTTATTTTTACACAAACTCAATTTTGTATTTTTATTTATATTATTATCTACAACTTTCATGAACAAAGTTTCTTTATTTGATGAATAAATAATTATGTACAAAATAGGTGTCAAAAATGCATAAATAAATGCATGAATAAATGAGGTATTTATTGTACACTGGCCCTTATCTCCCCCTACTTTATTCCTTGTCGACCAATACCATACTGGCCTTGGTCTCGGGGTTTGGGTCATAAAATATTTGCAATATTTTATTCCTTTTTCTTTCTTCTCTTTATTCTATAATTTTGGCATTAGACACATTATTTAATGTATAATTAACACAATGAATGATGAATGCTATTATGTATAATTAGCTGCTATTTACATGCATTTGCTGGGGTTTTTGAGGCCAAAATGATAGAATAAAGGTGATGAAATGGAGATTCATTAGGTGGTGATTTTATATGGGCCATCAAAGTGTTGTTATGGGGTTAATAGGTGACTTGAATGGCCGGTAAAGATGGCAGTCGTGTGGAGGTTACATGCATGGAGGAGTGCATGCAAATAATGTGAGAGGATTAGGTGGAATCCATGGGAGAGTATGGGTGTCATGTTTGTGGAGGCATAACGATTGCGGGAAGGGGGTGTTTACCTGAAGTCAATGAAGTGCATGCTTTGATTAGTTGGTGGTTGGCATTAGTAGAAGGAGAGAGAGTAAGTGGATGAGTGTTGAGCTGGCCCAATCAGATGCGAGAGAGAGAGAGAGAGTTTTGAACATTGATTGAGGGAAATTTAAAAAAATCAGGAAAATAAATAGAAATAAATTTCAAATAAAAAAATGATCTACATGAAAGTTGTTGGTCTCAATGAGATCTACAACTTTCATGAAGGATCAAGAATCAAAAGAAGTTATATGTACAAAATACTATTTTGTAGAGGTTTTAATTTCCAATCAATCTCCCAATTGTTATGTTTTGTAATTTTTGTATTATAATTTTTTTAACTAGGTTTTATTTAGTGAATTAATTTATATAAGGTATGTACAATATTAGTCTGGTTTTTATGGATTTTTATAGGTCAGAAGACTGTAAAACAAATATAAACAATTAGTGTATTTATAATAGATAAAGTTTCACTTCTTTTTATTTTCTTTTGGTTTTGTGATTTTTTTGTTTTATAAATTTATGCTACATTAGTATAAGGCTTGAAGAAGGTAACAGAAAAGGAAATAAGATAAAAGGGTGACATAAAATATTAAGCTATAGATTAGCCATAATTAGGGTTTATTTATTCATATATATTAGTACTAAATTCTAAGAATATTAGTAGAGTTACTAATCTCAATTTAGAGGTTTTATTTAGTGAATTAGTAAAGGTATGTTGCTAATATCTCCATATAAAATATATAAATCTTGGATTCATCAATAACAAATGCAGGATTTCAATTCCCCAAGTAAAAAATTGTGTTCATAACTTCATCCTAGATTGCTCTACCACGACTTGCATTTGAGAGCATGTACATTGCTCTCTCTAAAAGCATCACGTTCATTCATTCTATAACTCCATTATATGATGGCATATATTTGACAGTGTGGTGTCTCGCAATATCCTGCTATTTGCAGAACTCATGAATTCTTGTGAAAGGAACTCCAATCCATTATAATTAAGCAGAGGACTGACCTTCTTAGAAGTTTAGTTCTCTACCTAGATATTTAGGTGTCTAAAGTATGAAATGTGTCACTCTTGTGCTTCATCATGAACATGCAAACCATCCTATAAAAATAATTAATTATAGATAGGAAACACTTGGCACCTCTGAAAGATAGAACAAGAGAAGAACCCCAACAATAAAATGGATGTAGTCAAGCATCTCATTTTCATGTGAATTGCTGATGAATTTCCAATTCATCATCTTTATTCTATCATTTTGGCTTAAAATCCTTAGTAAAATACATATAAAAAATACTACTTCTCATCTTTTAACAATCTAGCATCATTTGTTAATATTATATATTTTACACTTAATTATACCAAAATAAAAGAACAAAGAAGAAAAGAAAAAAACAAAGAATGTTGTATATATATATAATAGATACAAACATACTCGAAATCCCAAGACCATTTCAAGCATTGACATGGTCGACAAGGAATAAAATAGGGGGAGATAGAGTCAATAACTTATAAAGATCTCAGAAAACCAAATTTACATTTTAGATGCCAATTTCAATCATTATGCAAATATCTTCACATATTTTATTTATCAACAATTCAACTCAAACAAAAATAATTTCTTAATAAAAATGTGCATAAAAATGCATTTTAAATAATAAATATTTTCAAAAATAATCCATGTACAAAATAAAAGGACAACACTCTAAAAAGTCGTAAAACTGTACATAAAATATCAATATCTGCTCCATATGAACTCAAAATGAACCAACTCACTTTCATTATGTTTAAAATAAAATAAACATTAAAATGAAAGTAATTTCATAAAATTTGGAGCTAATATGTGAAAGTCTGCTTTTTGGAGCGCCATTGTATGTGTGTGTGCGTGTGTATTATATTGTATTGTATTATATTTATTTCTTTATATTTTTTGGACATATTATATTTTTAATATTTTGTACATATTTTATATTATTTATATAAATAGAAATAAAAATAATAAATTTAAAAACAATCAAAAATAAATAATTACATTTATTAAGTATGTATATTGTACCTATATTATACATAAGTGTATTTAATTATTCCAATAAATAATTTCTTAAAAATTAAAGAAAAAAATATTTAAAATCATATAATTATTCTATAAATAAATAAAATATAAAAGGGTGTATATATTTGTATAAATAATTAAAATTATGTATACTTTGTATACATGTACTATATACCTAAAAATACATGTATTTAATTATTTTAACCAAATAAATTAATTTATTAAAAATCACTAAAAATAGTTTATTTAATTAAATAAATTTTTGATTTTAATATCTTTTTATTTAAAGCCTTTTTCTAATTTATTTTAAATTATTTTGGTTCCTGGATTTTGATTGGTCCACAAGATCATTGACCGGCCCGGTCAACTCTCTCTCTCTCTCCTTATTTACCCGGTTACCCAGCGAACCTGTCTATTTCTTGGATTTTATCCAATCGCTCACCCATTTACTCCAAAATCTTCACCCGATTGGAGTCTCTCATATTAGGATCCTTGTCGAGACTTTTCTTGCATGGATCTACCTTGATTTTCACTTCACTCCTTTTCAAATTTTGCTCATCTTCCGCATATAAATAGAGCTCCATGTCCCTTTTTTCCTACTTAATCCATCTTCTACCTCTGAAATTCCACCTAAAGTAATACCTGAAGCTCGAGCTTAGAGGTGCTTGATCAGAGAACAACGACAAGATCCATTGTCGGAAGGAGCTCCTCAATCGTGATCAGCTTCTACGGTCGATTCACATCTGTCTTGAGGAAAAGACAATTCGATTTCCACCTCCAATCCATCCTTAATATCATCCAGATCGAAGTATCTATAATTCCCTTTCAATATCATCGATTTTTGTCTTGATTTAAGATCTGAAGCAGTTGAATCAATGTCTTCCTTCGATCTCAATGATCGAAGGGTCTCCATCACTGTGTTGACCTCAACTTCATTGTTACACATCATCTCAACCCACTGCACTTCTTCATTTATCGCTATGCAATCTATCACCTCATACCGGAGTAACTGAGTTTGATCCTCTTCCCTCACCATCGCTTGAGGATCCCCAACCATTTCCCATTATGATGTTGGCCTAATAACATGCAGCCGAAGCTTAGTTAGGTTTGAGAAAGCTTAATAAATCGTGCAGGTACATGGATAGGTGAATCAAGCTCCGATCCAAACACTTGAACACCTGCACCAGCAAGGAAATGTAGTAGAATCTCCAGGTCTCCTATTAATAATATCTGGATTGTGATTCCACCTCAGATCGGAGTGTAACCCTCGTAGGAACTGATTGAGCCTCTCAGAGCTCTAATCCAAGCTCCCTCATGCGAGATAGAAGAGACCGAAGTTTGTGAGAGGCGTCCTTCATCGTAGTTCTTTCACCACCATTAGTTGTTTTGAAATCAGAAACAAGCAGCTTCGGATCTGATCCGATCCACATATTCACACCCAATTTAAAGCAACTCGATCAGATCTGGAGGGAGCGATCAAAATCATCCACCGCTATCGACCTAGCACGTGCATCGCATGCCTTTGGTCAGTGATTTTCCTTCTCTTACACTTAGGTTTGTGTTATTCAAATTTTAGTCCATCCTTTGTAAATAAATGTTGTGGAATAATTGCTTTTAAGCCCTTATGAATTTTTATAATTGCAATATGGTCCTACTAAATTGTAAGCACGTATGCCACCACGTTATTTTCTGGTATTTTGCATTTTCTATCTTGTAGTCTTAAACTTGTTAATAAATCCATAGAATGTTTTTGTTATTTGCAAAAAAAAAACTCAAGTGTTTGATAGGCACCTGTTTTACATGTTATTTACTAGAAAAGTTGCACATTTATTCCTACATTTCTTTTACTATTAATAATTGATATAAAGTTTGTCATTAATTACAATTAGGTTCTTTCTCTGATGCATATTATTTTGTTCTCTTATTGTGTTGATTAGATAATTTCATCGCTCTATTAGTCCCACAAAAATTATGTTAACTCCCTCATTATCATATCTAACTCATACAATTTTGTTTTGAAAATTATTTTTATCTGTTATAATTAAAAATACTAAAACATCATTAATTTTATTGATTGATCATTAAAAATTCAAAATTTCTTTGAAAAATTATAAAACTTATTGCATGTATATTTTAGCATATTTTATCACCTACACAAAAATCAAACAAATATTCAATCAAAAATGTTAAAATTTTGAATATATAGAAAACTTGTAAAAACATATAAAATCACCGAAAAATCGTAAAAGTACGAACTTGGACATGTTTTAAATCTTAATAAAAATACTTATGTACAAAAATAGTTTTCTATTTTAAAATCATAAAAATAGTAGCTTACTTTGTTTTAAATATTATTTTCAATCTTAAATCAGTAAAAAATCCATAAATAGTAAATACCTTAAAATTAACATAAATAATAAAAAATCAATAAAATACAAAAACATTTCATTTGTTTATTCTTAAGCATTCTTATTTATCTAAAAAATACAAAAGGTTTTTATTCCATTTTGTATATATTATATTTATAAATTATTTTAAAAATTTAAAATACATAAAAAAATTCAAAATTAAAATTTAAATAAAAAACTAAAAATCAGATAATATAAAAACTAAACATTTAGAAATCAACTAAAATATAAAATTCATAAAATCCTTTAAATTCGTTAAAAATAAGCTAAAAATAAAAAAAGAAATTAAAAATCTTTATGACTTTTCGTATTTAATAACCCTTATAAAAATAGTTGCATCCTTGTGTTCGGCCATGAGAGCTATACCAGGTTAATAATTAACGCATTCTTCTCTTCAGAATAAGTAATTTTTTATTCAAGAATTTTCAGGTTGCAACAACACTATTCATTTTCATTATCTTTCTTAATTTAGAACATGTAAAAACTCCTGGTAGTTAAAATGACATCGTTATTGGGGAGGCACAACTAGGGTAGTTGGGATTTTTTCTACCTGCTTGCTTGTTTATTTTATTTCGTTTCTATAATTTATTTTCATTTACATACATGTTTGAAAAAATCTATCTTGACATCTTCTTTGTTTCACCTTTGTTAGGAGGGTCCAAAGAGTGAGGCGGAGGTTGATCCTTCTTTAACAATCGATAGGAGAGAGATGCCGAGGAGGAGCAAGAGTTGTAGTAGATATGATCTTCATTGTGTCGAGTAGGTGAACTGGGAGTTTGCTTGGTCTTTGTTTGATCAGTTAAGGTCCAAGATCTGATCTTATCATCCCATCCTTCTTCTCTTTCTATCTCATTTTCATATTTTCTTCATCTTTTATTTCTTCCTTTCTTTTTCTTCCCTTAATCGAAATGATAGGCAGGAGATCTCTAAGGCCAACTCTTAAGGCACCTCTTCACAGTGCACCTACCCAATCATTTAGGTCGGTCCAAGAGAACCCTCTCTTTGAACCCAAGTTTACTTCTTCTTTGTCTAGTCTTCTTTGATTCTCATTCTTCTCTTCTGTCTTGATTACCTAGATCGGTTCACGAGAACCTTCTCTTTGATCCGCCTTCTTTTGTACAGCAGTAGTTTTTGCATCTTTACATTGATTTTCAGATCCTAATACAAATTCTTTCTCATTTCCAAGGCCAATGACTTGATTGGAAAGAGCCGCAGACCACTTCTATTATCATCGGTCAGGCGGCTATCAACAACAGCTTTCTCGCTTCCCTAGAGTCCATGCAGAAATAGATCATGGAGTAGGGGCAGCTGATGATTGATGTACGAGCTGAGTTGACCAAGCAAAGAGAGAGGAGGGCAGCTCCTGATGCCAAGGGAGTTGATTTACCAGATGCTGAGGAAGCTAATATTCCACGTAGAGAGGAGAGACCTCCACTAGTACATGCACATACAATGAAGGAGTTGTACAACCCTGGTGCTACTGTTACTCATCGAAAAATTCGTCTCCTACCATACATGGCAACTTTGAGTTACAGCCTCATACTATTCAGTTGTTGCCGAAGCTTCATAGACACTTTACTGAGGAGTCGCACCTACACCTTCAGGAGTTTGAGATGATCTACAACATGATAACTAGGTTTTGCCAACGGTTAAAAAGGTGTCGGTTGTAGATAACCGCTAAAACAAAACCCAATTAATCAAACAAATCCATCAATTCAAGAAAGAGAAAAAGAATAGAAAGAGAAAATGAAGAAATATTGGTCTCTCTCCTATAGATTAGGGTTTCACTCTCTTTGTTTATCTAGGCAAGTGCTCCTGAGTCAAACACAAAGAGGCAGAAATTCACGCTCGGGTTTTTTGAGTGGAGAAAATATTTTTATGATTTTTTTATATCTTTCTTTTCTTCTACGAGAAAACTCTTTTTTTATATTTAGTTTTTATTTTTTTTATTTTTTTATTTTTATTTATTTTTCAAAAGGGATATTTTTAAAATAATTTATCTACAATATAATATGTAAAAGTATAAGAGAGATAGGTGATACTATATAGTAGATGAATTGCTCGAGCAGCGGGCTCAAGAATGAACTCAAAAAGGAATCAAGATGGATCGAAAATCTAAGAATGAAATCCAAATAGAAATGCGAAGAAAATCCTCGAAATTTGATGCCGAAATAAAACGAAAGAAAATACTATGTTGGAGATACTATCCCAAAATAGTCCATAAAGTCCAAAGTTCAATGAAGAGAAATGTAGAAGAAAATACAATAGAAAAAAAGGCTTTTCTTTCAATTAGGTCCCTGGTCAGTGACCTAATTGTAAGAAAAGATCTGGAATTTGTATACTTAGGTACCCAGTCAGGGACCTAAATATAATAAAGATAAAGTCTAGGGGTACGTTTGAATTCCTGGAAGTTGTAGAAGTAACTGATGAATCTCCATTTCATCACCTTTATTCAATCATTTTGGCCTTAAAAACCCTAGCTAATGCATGTAAATAGTATTATTTTGTACAAATTAACATTCATCATTTATTCTATTTATTGTATATAAAATATAATTTTTAATGCCAAAATTATAGAATAAATAAAAGAAAAGAAAAATAATAAATTGCCAAAGGTATTGTATGACCCTAAACCCCAAGACTTAGGCATCTTGATGACTTGGTCGACAATGAATAAAGTAGGGCGAGATAAGGGCCAGAAATCCAATAAAGTTTCCATTCTATTATTCATCAATAATTCATTTTTTAGACCCAGTTTGTTATATTTATACCTCAAATCAATAAATTTGTACATGAAAGTTGTAGGATAAAATATAAAAAATACAAAACTAATTTCACACAAAAATAATATACAGTGTACATTTTATACTCTGAATAAAAAGCCAAAACCCCAACTTACCAGACCCGTATCTTCTCCATATGAACTAAAAAACCAAAATCACTTTAATTGTATATCTCTTTGAATAAGTTATTTAATGAAAGTGGTTTCATTAATTTGGAGTAAAGATGCAAAAGTTAGGTTTTGGACCCCTATTGTATAGCATACTGGAATAAAATATTCATTTTATTTAGTCTTTATTATTTTTAAAATTTAATATTTTTATAATTTTGCAAATATTATTTATAGTACATGTACATATCTAGGATAGAATAAAACCATAAATAAATCATTAAAATAAAAAATATAAAAAATACATAGATGAAATACCGATACTTATACCCATATATTATATACCTATATTTATTTAAGTGTACAAATGATATCATAAAATGACAATAAACATATATTTATGTATAATTAAATAAGTTATAAGTATATAAATTAATAAAATAAAAATAATAAATTAAAAATAAAATATACAAAACGTAGATAAATAGACGTATAAACGAAACCCTAAAAGTATCTTGTGATAAATAAGCCCATAAAAATAAATAAAAATCATATTAAAATACTACATAAAATAATAAACATTTTTTTCTTTTATAATTTTTATTTAATTAATTTGTTTACTATTTTATTTATAATTATTTATCATTAATTCGTCAATTGCTTGACCTCGGCTTGAGGTTGTCAGAAACCACATTCTCCTCGATTTCTTGGCCGCACAACACCCGATCCGCGCATTTTTTTGAGCTCGACGTCTTCTAGAATTTTGATCCTCGTTCCTTGAACTTACACTCGCACTTGATTCATTGGGCTTTAGCCCACAGATTCGAGAGATCTTCTTGGTCAAATGTCACCTCCTATATAATATCACCTCTGCCCCATTTCGAAATTCAATTCCTCTTCCATCGTTCTACTCCCGAACCTAAAAACTAGATAAAACACCAGTTGACAGCTGCATTCTCCAGGATGCTTCCTCAGCGTGATTCGGTGTCGAATCGTACGTTTCCCACCACCGTGCTTCGCCTGAGCTCCACTCTAGGCGAACCTCATCTAGTGAGCTTCTATCTTCTTAGTCTTTCTTGTTCTTTAGGTTAGCAGTAGTCTAGATTTGTCTTTATTCATTTTAATTATGTTATATTTAGCGTAAAATCCAACATCTTTATATGAAGGAGTTCCGACTCTGCCACCGTATTCTGACCATTCCAGCCTTGCTCCACCCTGCTTCTCACCTCCATCATCTTTCTCATCACCTTCCGAATGCCCCATGCTCATTTATCAACCCAGATCTTGCACATATCTGGAAATCTGATCTCCCTCCACCGCCATTCGCTAGAGACTGCAATCTTGACCCTTTTCACCTCATCTCGCTTCTAGGAGCTCGTTAACAAAGAGAAAATACATGTGTGTCGGGGCGCTCAAAGATAGAAGAAGGCTCCCAGGTCAGAGGGCTCGTCTGAGAAACTCATGTACACTTTGGCCATTTTGAAGGAACCTCCATGTGCGGAATCCTAGCAGGAAGCTAAAGCCCCCGTCCACTTGGAGAATGGAGCCTTATCTCACCTAAGATCAATGATCAAAGCTCGGTGAACATTGTGTTCTCCATCCGATTGAGCGTCCACGCCAGAAACTACAGCCATTGTCAGATCATCCCACTCCAACATCATCAGATTAGCGCCAAGATCTAATCTCAACACTCTATAGTCAAAGGGGTACCGACCGCTCGATCGCTGCCATGTGGATAAGTGGGCGGCTCTCGTTGGGGGTAATTTGTAGACTTATCCCACATTTTGTTTATTTTATTTTTATTCTTGTGATTTATTTTAAATGCTTTATATTTTTGGAAATTTGCACTGGAACCCCTGTAGTTTATTATATTGCATATTGATCTAGTCCACGTTATGTGTGGTCCCACATGACGTGGCGATTTTGTAGGAAACCCCTCGTGGGTTTTTTATTTAGTTTTAGTCCAAGAACCTATAATATTAGTAATATATTTTTGGATAAATTTCATTTTAGTCCCTGTCTTTATTTTTAATTGCAATTATACCTCTACAAGTTCATTAATTTTTATGCATGTTTTCAATTTATTATAATTATCATCCGTGCTCCAAAAAACTCTCAAAAAATACGGTTAAAATTTATTTGGAAAATTTTGGACATTTTTTTCATTTTTCATCTCCAAATAAATTTGATCTATTTATTTAATCCATGTTTTGGGATACTTTTAATTTTAAAAATACATGAAAATTAGCCAGAATTATCCAAAAATAACAAAAATTGTAAAAAAATATTTATAATCCAAAAATATTTTATTTCCTATATTTTGGTTATTTTTAGGTGTATTTATAATTACTTTACCTTATATTATATATATAGCCTTATATATTCTTATACTTATTAAAAAAAAGGAAATTAAAAATCAGAAAATATAAAAAGAAAATTAAAAATAAAAAATAAAAAATTAATATATATATATATAATTAAAATCCATAAAAATATAAAAATTAAAAAACCCCATAAAAATCTAAAAATCCAAGAATAGTCAAAATCTCTTATTGTCTTTTTTGGCCAATTTTTTGTTGTTTGTCCCCAGCTGTTTCCTGTGTTCAAACCTTACTTTACCTGTCACTATACATCTATTAGTAGGGTATAATAAATTTTAATTCACACTTGCTTGATCTGCATGAACTACACATTGTATGGGTTAATTGTTGATTGACATTGGGCTTTGTTAGTGGTCTCCTCAGAGACAATATATCTTCGCTTCTATGAGGATAATATTTTAGACCCTTAGAATTCGAGTCATCAAATGGCGTTGTTTTTGGGGAGCAATGTGTATGATAGAATTTTGGGCCATTTTCTGTCATTATTTTTTGATTTATTTTTTCTCTCTTATTTGATATACTTGCTTACTTGTGCTAATATATTCTCTTTGATTTTTCTTGCAAGGGACTTTGATATGACAACAACCGTCTAGGTGGTTGGAGCACTTGAGTCAAGGAGACTTGATCCTTCTACTTGTGGACCAAGAGGAGAGAGCAAGAGGGATAGAGGAGGAGAATTAACATAGGACTTTTGTTTTTACTTCTATGAGAGAAAGTGGTTTATTTTTGCTTAATTAAATTGTAATAATACATGTACTTTGGACTTTAGACACTCGGGCCTAATTTCCAAGTTATTGTTCACTTGGGGGCTCACCGTGTTTTTCGTGATTTCTACCGCTTTATTTTCTTTGTTTCTCATGTTTTGAGTTTTCCGCCTTTATTTTCTTTAATTTTTGGGAATGAGCCCCTAGTTTTAGGATTTGCTTGCTCGATAGATTAAGGTCCAAAGCCCTAACTACATTGCATATACCTATAGATTCGTCTTGGACTAGGTCAAACCTAATTGGTAATTATTTGGACTTGAGACCGTGTGCCGAGAGAGGTCGCATACAACGCTTGCAGGACCTACTATGGTGGGCACCTAGTGGCATCGAAGATCAGACTTTTGGTCTCATTTCTGAGTAATTATCATCTGTCTCTTCACGCTAATAGTGTATTTTGTTCTACGGCGATTTCATCAACGCATTTGCATATAGACTAGGTTTAAAATTTTTTGCCTTGCATCCCGCATGGAGAGAGTTGGGAATCACTGTGAGTCTTCTAACTGAGCATTCATCATCATTTTTCGACTTGCATTGCATTTCCGTTTTCTCTCTTTGATTATGACAACCTAAGCAAAAAGAAAATCTACGAAAATGTTAGGCGCTTGTATTGAATTTACTCAAAGCGAGTGATGACATATAAAAATAAAAAAGGATTGTTAATTTCACTTTGACCTAAATGAAATCGGTAACGAACAACATTGCTTGGGGTTCACAAAGCCCACATTGAATTCAGGTACAACTCCAGACAGAGCGAGGAATGATCTTTAAGGAATAGAGCCAAAAACTTGATCTGTGGTTGCCTCAGCAATCACCTGGGACCAACAAAGTACCGACGCTCCTATCATACGTGAACAAGTATGTTCTTGTCGAGCACGATGTTCTCGCCTTGTGTATAACATCGAACTTGATCCAAAGTACTGAGCTTAGGCCACGCCCTCAGGTATGTCTTTCTCGTCGTTTCATGTTTGGCTAGGGCCTAGCACGCTCACAGGTTATTCCGTTGCGAGCTTGGTCTGAAATATTTGGGTTCGTCATTATCGGCTTCCTCTCTCGACTTCTTTGGCTGACTAGCCACCCAAGAACGAGGTTGAGGACCTTAAAGATCGTAGATCACATGATAAAAAGGAGGTGGAACAAGTACGTGGAGACTCATCCCAGCAGTACATGCTCTCCTCGAGAGATAGCTGCTTAAGGACTCGTGACAATTTTTTCCTGAATCAGTAACCCTAAAAACTAAAAACATAAAAATACCCAAACTCTTACGGCTTCACATTGGGTTTGAGTTGGTGAACCAATTTTGTAGTGTTTGTTTAGATATAGTTTAGGATTTAAGATCTATGTCCCACACACTTTGCATCATTTTTTCCCACTTTCTCTTTACTTATTTCCTCTATGACCCTGCTCACTTTGAGTTGTCTACTGTTTACACTCCTAATTCTTATTCATCTCTGTAATCTTTCATCTAACTCTTTTGACCCTTTCACGATGTCGACCCACAGATGGCTTAGTGGGGACTCCACCGACACCCGCATCAATTCCGTGCCACCGACATCTCCAAATAATTCGACGCGATTCCCAAATCCATGGTTTAGACTCCGCGAACCACCCTCAGGATTCCCTGCTTCTTCTTTCTCATCCATGCCGGGAAAACTCGCTTCCCGAGCTCTGCCCGTTTTGGATGGAGATTGACTTTACTCCATACTCTTCTCCATCTTTAATAAGATTCAGAATTGATCCTATCTGTTTGGTGCTTGCATACAAATTAATCAAGATGTATTTCCCATTACAGATCTTGACCCCGATATCGAGCCTGAATCACAGGTAGAAACATAAATAGCTCCTACAGGAAGAGGAAAGGGATCGCAACCCCTATCAATTGAAGAGCCATATAAGGGGGAAGGGTAGTACACCACAAATAATGACGTCAACAGCCAGCTCCTCGCATTAATCCAAACCATACAGTAGCGGTTGACAACCCAAGGATTGGCCCAGGTCGCCTTCCAGGGGATGCTTAATGATCTGAGGAGAAGGACCAATGAGAGAGACGTCAGACGAGAGGATGACCTGAACAGAGAGGATGGCTTTCATATGGATGATGTAGAAGACAATCTCTCAATAGATGGACCCTGTGGAGGAAGAGGAGAGGCAAGATCACAGCCAAAGCCCATGCTAAAGGAGACTTACAATCCTAGGGAAGGCCATATCACAGAGTGGATTCAGTTCGGCCCATCCATGCCCACTTCGAGCTGAAGCTGCAATTCTTGTCTCTGCTCCGACCTTCCTTGAGAACACGATCGAAGAACCATATATCCACCTGCAACAGTTCGACCGCATTTGTGCCACATCACACTCCCCCAATATCCCTCTGGGGGTAATCAAGATGACTGCCATTCCTTTCAGCCTCCAAGACAAGACCCTGAATTGGGTCGATCATTTGAGGAAGGTATTAACGACTTGGGAGTAGTTAAAATTTCTGTTTTTTCATAAATTCTATCATCTCAACCGCTTGAAATAGATGTATGTCTACATCTCCAGATTTATTCAGCGACCCCACATGATGATCCATGAAGCGTGGGAGCGATTCAGAGATCCGCGAGAAAAAGTGTCCCCACCACCCCGAAGACTAGTATGGTTCAACACTTCTTCGGTGGGTTGACACTTGAGAGCCAAAATCTAGTAGAAATCACTTATGGTGGCTCGCATTTCAATAAGGATGAGGATGCCATCTAGGACCTTTTTGAGGAGATGGCTGAAGGAGAGGCCACTCAAACCTCAGCTCCTGCATTCAACAAGATGCCCGCCACCAGCCACAAGCCTGTTAACATGGCAGCTCATATCGAAGACAAAGATGAGAGATCCAATCTCAGCATTATCGGGAGCCATTTGTCTAAGGTAGACATCATCGAGAAGATGTCGCAGGACCTCGACAAACTTGCAGTTAATGAAAAGAGGACCCAGGTCTTAGAGAAACTAGATTTGATTTCCCAACAACTGAAGTAGCTCATTCAGGCATTGAATGTCAATGCATGTAATTCTGTATCTGCCACTATCGAAACTCCCGTTGAGCAGGAGCCAGCACCGTCACAGCCTCCTTAGTCGAGTCTCTCGTCGCCCCAACCCGTCCAGCTTGCATATTACGTGCATAGCCCAGAGCAGCCCCCGTAGTCCCAGACGAATATGGTTGTTGTCCAACCAGAGTCCTAGTCTGCCTATCATGAGCAATTCTGTCCACCCTTGCCACTCATCCAAGAGATAAACGGTGTCTGGAATAATGAAGAGCGGATGACCCATCCTCAAGGACAACCCCATGGTTAGAACATGGGCAACATGTCCTATATCCAACAACACAAGTTGGAAGACCCTACTAGGCCTTACATCAGCAGCGGTCTACGTACTAGAGCAACACCTGGAGGCAGAATTATCAGCAAGGTCCTCGGCAACCCGACTAACGCAGTCAGGGTTACTATCAGCAGCATTCTGCTGCTCAATACCATCGTCAGTACTCTGGTCCTCCTCAGTACTCCCAGTACTCTTCATCCCTCCTCCTCACATCACTTTTATCAGGGTTACGACCAACAGTACCACAACCAGTGGCCTCATCAGGCTGACCTATCCGAGGCACCACCGATGAACCCAACCCTGGATTGTTTGGCTCAGCTAGTGAAAAATATGGTTGAGATGACCAAGAAGATTGATGACCTAACGACTGCAAAGACAGTCATACCAACCAGGTCGAAGCCAACCCGAATAACTTCCAACGCAAGGAATAGATAGTGTACAGTGATCTGCCCGATTCAGGTAGAAATGATTTGTTTATCTCAAATGTTGTTACTCTTAGGAGTAGTGGAACAATGCAGCTATCGGCAAACACAAAGGGAAAGCATCTTGTATCTGATGGGGAGTCATCAGCCAAGCCAACAGAAGGGCCGAACGACATTTTTGCAGCACCAACACCAGAACCAAAAGGTAAAAAATAAAGAAAATTCAAAAATAAAGAAAGATGACCGCAACACCTGCCTCGGTGAAGACCATCCAGCTTTGGAGACACCTGCGTGTGTAGTAGCCCCAGCACCACACTTGGAGATGCCCGCAGTCGCAGCCGACGCGAAGCCATGCCGCGAAGCTGAGTCATCTATTTTTGGACCACAAATTGTAGATGATTTTATACATTTACAATATCTACCCGTACACCATGATATGGACACAATTTTGAATGATACTGTAAATATTCCTCTTCCAAAAGAAATGAAAAACATAAAAAAAATCACAAATTTTGAAAATGCTTTGGTTAATCCAGTAATTTTGGAAATTATTCAGAATTAGTCTTAAATATGCCTCTCATGAAAGCTCTTGAGTACATGCATTCTGTGAAGAAATGATTTAAATATGCATGTACAACAAGGCAACGACCTCGCCCCCACAATCCAAGAAGTCAAGGTGGCAAGTCTGGAAAGCACATTCTCACCATAGACATAGTCAATGCCATCAGGCTATCTCCTAGATAAAAAGGACAAGGGAGTGTCATTCATTCATTGCCAGATGTTCGGCCAAGAATTTGAATGAATATTACTCAACAGTGGATCTTTTGTCAATTTGATGCCAGCCTCACATCTCACTAAATTCATGTTAGGTCCACTCAAGCCCACCAAGATGATTCTGCAGTTCGCAGACAACTCAGCCAAGCATCCTAGAGGAATGTTAGAGGACGTGATCGTAACTATTCAAGGGATTTAGTTCCCTATTGACTTTATCGTGTTGGACATGGATGTCTCCACATCTCTGCTCCATACCCCTATTCTCCTTGGTCGATCATTCCTCCGAACTTCAGAAGCAGTAATGAACTACAACACTGGAGAAATCACATTCAGCTCCAGCAGCAACAAAGTGTTGATAGAGACCATCTCCAAGTCAAAGCCAGTAGCAGGAGCATCTGCAGGGTGTGTGTGGGTGATCAACCATTCTAAAGGTTGCACCTTTTTAGTCGAAATCCAAGATACAAATCTTTTCATGGATGAAATTGAGATCCACAAATTCCTCAGTTCTAGGGAAGGAGTGGATAGTGCAGTCGAATTTCCATTTGTGAATGACGATGAGATTTGTATTTATATGTCCATTGAGTTTGAAGAACTTTCTGTGGGGATAACGAGCTCGCAATACCAAGATCAGATAAATGATGAATTCTATAATAATAAGGATCTGATTGATAATTTCTCTGAATTTTTGAAAGATGAGCCTGAACAGTTAAATGTGGACATTGAACAATTGAAAGAACAACCAGCTACTGTCATTTCTGAAGTCACCAGTGAAGCAGCTCCCACTCCACCCGAGCTGAAACCATTACCCTCCAACATGAAGTACGCCTTCCTAGCGGGTGAGACAAATATGTACCCATTATCAATGCACATCTAACCATAGACCAAGAATCATGTATAATGAAGGTTCTTGAACTTAACCGTAAGGCGATACATTAGAAAATCACGGATCTCCGTGGAATCAATCCTTTACTTTGCTCTCATCACATTTTCTTGAGGAAGATAACAATCCCCTCCCGCGAATTTCAAAGAAGACTAAATCTAAAATTTCAGGAGGTTGTCTTGAAAGCGATTCAGAAATTGTGAGATGCGGGATTCATCCATCCCATCTCCGACTCTAAATGGGTGAGTCCCTTGCGCATCATGCCAAAGAAATCAGGGATCAAAATTGTGAAGAATGACAAAGGAGAGGAGATCCCGACCAGAGTACCCACTTCTTGGTGAGTGTGCGTTGACTATAGAAGATAACCTCGCCACCAAGAAAGACCACTTCCCACTACCCTTTATTGATCGGATTCTTGAGAGAATAGATGCGAAGGATTATTTCTGCTTCTTGTACGGATACCATGGATACAATCAAGTTGCTATAGCTCCTGAAGATCAAGAAAAAATCATGTTTACATGTCCATTTGGTACGTACGCCTTCATACGAATGTCGTTCGGCTATGCAATGCCCCAGCCACATTTTAGAGCTGTTTGCTTGTAGTGTTCGCTGACATGGTGGGTAGTTTTCTAGAGGTTTTCATGGATGATCTTTTGTTCTATGGGGACTAATTTGGTCAATTCCTTGACTATCTAGACCGAGTTCTGCGGAGGTGCTGCGTAGTCAATCTAGTGCTCTCATGGGAGAAAAGCAACTTCATGGTGACTAAAGGAATTGTGATGGGTCACGTTGTATATAAACGTGGCATGGAAGTTGATCAAACCAAGTTGGAGGTGATTACAAACTTGGACCGCCGACAACATATAAACAAGTTCGGTCGTTCTCAAGTCATGTCAGTTTCTAGCGATGATTTATCAAGGATTTTAGCAAGTTGGCCTGACCATTGACAAAGCTATTAGGCAAGGAGAATGATTTCATTGTGGATGGTCGTGTACTGCATGCAATCAATCAGTTGAAAGAACTCATGACTCAGTCCCCTGTCTTGCAACTGCCCGACTGGATGTTGCCCTTCGAAAGCATGACTGATGCGCTAGATTATGCTATTGGGGTTGTATTGGGATAGAGAAAAGAAAATGTCCCATTTGCTATTCACTATGCTAGACGTACGCTCGATGAAGCTCAAGGAATTACACAGTCATCGAGAAGGAGCTTCTAGCAGTAGTTTTTGCCTTGGAAAAGTTCAGATCACATATCATTGGGTCCAATGTGATTATCTATACAGTTCACCTGATCTTTTGGTACTTACAGCAAAAGAAAGATGCCAAACCACGTCTCATCAGGTGGATCCTTATGCTCCATGAGTTTGACCTTAAAAAACAAGATAAGCCTGGAGTCAAGAATGTTGTGGCTGATCATTTGTCCAGACGAAGCTCTTGAGCCGAACCTGCAACCTATCACTGAGACCTTTCCAGACAAGGCCATCCTATCAGTCACCTCTCTCCCCTGGTATGTTGATGTTGTGAATTATCTTTTGTCCAAGAGAACAACATAAGATTAGCTAAAGCTAAGAGTAGACAAGTTTTTACCTGATATCCATTTTTACTAGTGGGAGAACCCGTATCTCTTTTGCGAGGGGGAAGATTATATCTAGAGGAGGTGTATCCCTCAGAAGGAAGTTCCTAGTATCCTCGCGCATTGTCACAATCGATAAGTTAGAGGACTTCACTCAAGCAGAACAACAACAAAAGTTACTCAAATCGGCCTCTGGTGGCCAACCTTGTTTAAAGATGCAGAAGACTATGTGAAGCATTAAACTAACTACCAAAAGATGGGTGAAACCATTGGAATGAGAGATGCAATGCCCTTGATATTTATCCAGATTTTAGATGTATTCGATGCTTGGAGCAGATTTTATGGGTTCATTTCCAAACGGTCAGGGATATAAATACGTTCTGCTTACTATCAATTATGTTAATCGTTGGGTGGAGGCATCCCAACTCGAGCCACCGATAGTCATACTATTTGTCATTTCCTGAAAGATCACAACTTTTCAAGGTTCGGGAATCTAAAGATCCTCATATCAGATGGGGATAGCTATTTTATCAACAGAGAGATGAAGAAGCTGACTCAATAATTTTGCATTGAACACTGTATCACTTCTGCCTACCACCTACAGTCTAATGGCTTAGCTAAATGCTCAAATAGAGAGATCAAAACAATTCTTCAGAAAATTGTGTGTCTGTATCACAAGAACTGGTCTCAGTTGCTTGACTCAGTTCTTTGGGATTACAAGACTGCATACAAGTCACCTCTGGGAATGTCTCCCTACCGCCTGATCGACGGCAAGCCATGCCATCTGCCCGTGGAATTAATTCATAAATCCTTATGAGTGATCAATGTTTGTAATTTGAACTCCAAGAAAGACGGGAAGAATCGACGAGTGGATCAGAACAGACTGCTCGAGTTTAGAGATTATGCATACGACACCAGCTTGATGTACAAGGAGAAGGTCGAGAAGTGGCATGACAAGCACATCGGCAGAAAGACTTTCGAGCCGGGTCAGAGGGTTTGGTCGTTTGATATGAAATTAAAAATCTTTTCAAGAAAATTAAAGAGCAAATGGACTAAGTTGTTTACAGAGAAACATGTGCGTGAAAATGATGGCATGATAATATCTAAACTATCAACTGACACACAGACTTTTGTAGTCAATGAACAACTACTAAAGCCTTACTTAGAGCATGATACATTTCTGTTTATCGTTGACTCAATTCAAGTTGTATTCAAAGATGAGTTGAAAGAAACCACTTCCATAGTTTCAGACAGAGTAGAACAAAATATTTTTGAAAGAACTTTATTTTTCTTCCTTTCTTCTTTTTGGTCTTTATTTTATTTTCCATCCAAAAAGGTCACCCTTTTCATCATTGCTATACTTAGGATGTATGTCTTAAGTATAAGGGGTGTATACGTCGAGTTGTTAATTTTCTGATCCCTCACATGTCCCCTCAACTTTTGATACTTTGTCTATAAGATATTTTACCCTAAGTATAGGGGGACAGGTCGAGCCAATGATTTCGTACAATACCACCACTTGACCCTCACTACCTTGTGTACAGTCTGCTATACTTAGGATTATTTCATCCTAAGTATAGGGGGGATGGTCAACTTCTCATTCGTTCATTCTATAGTCGTTGTAGCAAAGCCTTTTCTATAATCAGTACGAGTTATGTCTTCTTTTTTCTCTCTGATTTATGAGGACATAGCTCAAGCTAAGTATAGGGGGTCGTATATACTTCGTATATACTTTAGCCATAACTCATATTTTTGTATTTTCAATAAGTATGGCTATTAAGTGTAAAAAAATACTTGTATGAAATTCATTACGATTCTTTGTATATATTTATTAATAAGTTGGGTGAAAATGTTTTATAAAATGTTTGAAAAATGGTTTGAAAATCTCCTTGAAAAATCTTTTGAAAATTGTTTGGAAAATGTTTTGTAAAATATTTCCAACCTTCGTAAAATTGGTTTGTTTGTAAAAAAAACTTTTTATTGTGTGGAATAAAATGTTTTGAAAATCTATTTTCAAATGATTGAAAAATGGTTGCATAAATATTTTTGAAAAATCTATACATACCTTTCGAAAAATATTTGCAAAATGATTTTCAAATTTTGTAAATTATTGTAAAAATTATTTGTCAAACTAGTTTGCAAAAATAAAGTTTTCATTTTCAAATTATTTTGAGAAGTATTTACATAACTCAAGAAAATAAAAACTCTTTACGAAACCGTGTATATACAAACTTGTAAATTCCTAAAACTCAATTCTCGTAAATACCAAGAAGTAATCCCGTTTAAATATCTGTACTACTTCTTTTCCCTAAAAAATCTTTTATTTTGAAAATCCCAAAAAATTTGCAAAATCAAAAATTCCAAAAACATTTGCAAAAACCTTTTCAAAAATTACATAAAAAATTTCAATACCTTTTTCGAAAAACCATAAAAAGTTCAAAATCATAAAATTGCATCACAAAAATATTTTCCTTGATTGTGCATAGAACTCGTATTTTTTGGAATAGTCTAGACAATTTAACAAGTCTAAATAAAGTCTGAAGATTTGATCTTGGAATATACCTTAATACACTTAATTTCAAAGGAACCCATTGAGGACTGGAAGTGGAGATATTTTAGGTCACCTTGACTTAATTTTTTATATTCCATAAGACTATGTTCATGAGTCAATTCAATATGCCTAAATAGAACTCTTGAGACAGTGACTTGACTAGAAACCTCGCACTTAGCACTTAGCTCAACTCAGATGGATCGGTGGAAAATCTTGGAGTCTAAGTAGGGACGATGCAAGGTCGCTTTGTCAAGGTGGCTGAGGAACCATTCTTAAGGATTGCCGATACCGGTACTCTAATCCACTTCTTTTGGTAATAATGATATCTGAAGACTAGAGATGGATTGAGACAATGCTTCAGATGAAGAATGGTCTATTGATGAATACTCGTTCATCACATTTTATTCTTTTATTTTAGCTAATTATCTTGGCAAAATACCATGTAGATAGCTGTAAATACAATAAGTTACCACAGACATGCTTTGTGTAAATATTAATAATTAGTATGTTTTATGTAAAAATAAAGAATAAAGAATAAAGAAAAATAAGGAAATATTTAGAATAAATATTGAGTGACCTGAACCCAAGAGAGGGCCCAATATGGGCCTGATCGCCAAATAAAACAAGTAGAGAGAGATAGGGTCAATCAACCTTCTATATATTCCTTCTATGTGTACCTATTATATTTTCACAAAAATGAAAATAAATATGTGTTTTATTATCCTGTATATATTTATAAAAACAAATCAAAAATTAAAAAAATAAAATTAAAATAAAAATACAATTATTTCTCTCTTCACCTTGTACATACCATGTATATAGGTACACTATCACTATTTATTTCACCCTTATAAATAAACAATAAAAATAAATAAAATTTCTTTTATATTCTAAATTTTATGTTGTAAATGAATAAAATACAAAATTAGAGTATTTGTACAAAAATAAGAAAATAAAAATAAAAGTATAAAATACATAGGTATTTTATACATGTATATAATCTAATATATTTTATATAACATAATTTATTTTTCATAAAAATAAATAAAAATCACTAAAATTAGTTTAAAAATAAATAAACATTTTTTTTATTTTGTAAATATTTTAAAATAAAATCATTTTCGATTTTTAATTTATTTTATAAATAATTTTGACTCTGGAATTTTGTGATTGGTCCAGAGGGATTGTTGACCCCCGGTCAACTCCTCCTCTTGGATCCTTCTCCGCCCGAACCTGGTTTGAGCTCCATTTCTCAAAATTTTCCTGATCGGGTTCCTTCACCGTTTGCCCCGATTCTTTCACCCGATCCTTCCCTTGGGATCCACGACCCTCGGGGATCCCTAAGGAAGGTCGGATCAACATCGGTTTGCGTGCACGTGCCTGTTCTTCCTCACCTCTTGGGACTGCATATAAAACCTTCATTTCACTTCCGCAGCTCGTGCCACAAGCCCTCCTTTTGCCCTAGAGACCTTCCCATAGGTGACAGCTATCGGAAGCACCCTTTGGTGGCCGGAGAGAGAGGTTGTAGCCGTCGCTCAAAGCACGTGGCCGGAACTCCGTCGCGTTCGAGCCTCCCCGCCTGCCGTAGCGTGGTTGATGAATCCGTGATTCATCATCTCAATATCTTGATCTTAGCAAAATCCCTGAGAAAAATCCCAAATAAATGTTTATAAAATCAATAAATTAACAAAATGACTCTTGTAAATAAAACACACTAATTAGTGTATATTAGATTGTACAAATTTAAATTACCCATAAAAAGCCGCAAAATAAAGGAGTTTCTCACCTGTAAATAGCCCAAAACTTCATCTATTTTTTAGTAATTTTAATTCACTCCTTTTTAGCTAATTCTTTCTCTATCTTGCTTATAAAAATGTATATAAAAATACAAAAATATAAACAAATTTCAACTCAAATAAATGCTCCTAGATCCCAAAGATAAAAAGCCGTAAAGTCCAACTTCGCGGCCAAATTCCTACTCTGTATGAATCCAAATTCACCAAAGTTACTTTTAAAGTTCAAGTTAGAAAATTATCTATCCAACAGAAGTGGTTTCATTAAAATCGGAGCTCATTTGCAAAAGTTGGATTTTGGGACCTAGATGTACATTGTATGTTATGTATATATTCATTCTTTCTTTTTTTATTTTTTATTTTATCTTTCTTAATTACTTAAAAAATCCAAAAAAAATCATTATTGTGTTGTATTTTAATTATAGTATTTTATTGTATTTTTCCATTGTAAATATCTCTTATTAAAAAGATAAAAAAATACATATTAGAAAAGCAAACAAAAAATGTAAATGTTGTATGTATTCCTTTGTAAATTCTCCACTATTTTTTCCTTCTTTATATTTTTGTTGTATTTAAAGTAGCCTATTTTTTTTCATTTTATTTTCCTTTATTTATTTTCCATTCTCTACAATAACTTCACTTCTACCACCAACTTCCATTCAACTCCACCATTTTTTTTAATAACATCCCATTCAACTCCATTAATAATACAACCTCCTATTCAACTCCACCACTTTAATAACTTCTCATGTATTCTCTTTATATACATCTCATTCTCCTCATTTTTACCTTTGATCCATCTTTATGTGAGGAGAGCCTAGTTCCTAGAGTTGAATCGGTGACAGCGACACAATCGCGGTCGAGCGACGACAGCCCTCTCTCCGGTGAGATCCGTTGGCTTTTTGGCCAACATCGCAGCCGCACCCGCACACTGCTCGAGCTCATCGCTCGCCGACGATTCGAGTGAAGACCGTGCTCTCGTGAGCACATCATAGGCGACAGTTTCCATGGTAGGTAATTTTATTTTCATTTTCATCTTGTCATAGTTTTTATCTTTGTATTTTTTTAGCACATCACATTTACCGCCATCTTCATCTTCCCACTATTCACCATCTCTTTACCACCTTCACGACATCATTTTTCCTCTTTTCTTTTCCACATCATTTGCATTTCCTATTTAACAAAATTTAAATATTAAAAAAAATAAACAAAAAAAGGTTTCTTATTATGGCAAAAAAACGAATTCAAAAAAATCGAAAAAAATTAAAAAAAAACACAGCCGCCGCCACCCCCCCTTCTTCTTTCACGGCCACGCCACCGCCGACCGCCCGCCAGCCCAGTGCGACCACCTTACGCCCGCTCCAGCAGACGGTCGATCACCGACGCACCCCCATGCGCAGCCAAACGTCGATCGCGGTCGTGCCGCCGACCCGCACCGCCTGCATCGCGCCACCAGCTGCGGCACCAATGCCTCACCCTTCCAGCAGCTCTAACCGCTGCCCCGACAAGCCTCCACCAGCAGCTCCGCCTCGCCGACGTGCACCACTTGTGTGCGATGCGCCGCCCTCCTAGCGGCCGCACGGGGCCGCGCCGCCGGCGCTGCCCTCTTCCCCCTTTGCCGCCTATCCAGAACAAGGAAGAAGAAAGGTTCTTTGCAATTTTTCTATTTTTTATTGTAAATATTGCAAGTTTGCCCGCTGTGTTTCTAGTATTGCATAATAGTCCATGTATATAACTTGCATTGTAGATATTATTTTCTGAATTTGCAAAGACAACCCTCTGTTCGCATTTTAATTTGGACTTCAATATTACATCTTTTTATTCAAAGAAAAATAGCATTATGTTGATCAACTCATTTTTACCCTCTAAATATTTATTTATATTTTTGTGAGTTCTGGATAATTAATTAAAAATATTTAATTGAATTTTTTTATATCTTACCCATTCAGTGCTCTTAAATTGATATCTAACTCACGGTTGTTCTAAAAATTCTACAAAAATTAGAAATGATGCCTTGAAACGTAACTGAGATACTGTCTAAATTTCATCCAAAATAGAGATGTTATGTGGGTTGAAATAAATTGTAGAATGCATTTGATTTTTGATTTTTAATTAAATCCACATACATCATTTTTGCGAAATTTCAAGTCTCCTGGATTCCATATGAAAATACCTATATGAGATAATTCGCTCTCTACCTAATTTTCTATTGTGGATTTATTAGGAATTAATTAGTCACACTCATTATGTTTTCAGTAAAAAATTCATAAAAAATTCATATTGTCTCAGAAAATTCCAAAAAAATTACTGTAGTCTCATTTCATCATTTTTAACTTCCTGTGATTTTTTCGTAATTTTTGCTTATTGTTTGTGTGAAAAATTGTGAAAACCCCCATAAAAAGTGTGCATTTTTATGTTTTGTATGTATAACTGAATTAAGATCTTAGGAAAAATATAATTTGGCTGAATTGAACTGATTTGTCATTAAAATTAATTTAGCCTAGTTGTGTGTTTTCTTACTGTCTTGATTCATCCACATTTGCATTTGCATTTGTTTTTGCATAAAAAAATATATTAAAATATGCATTGGAAATCTAATTATTAATTTTTGGATTAATTCTAAAGTTGTTCCTTTGCCTCCCTGTCTTCGACCCCGGACTTGCCCGGGATATAAATTAAAGCCGAGCCTCTCTTCACGGAGATCTTGTCTCGATTCTAATTGAATCGCTAAGTACATGTAGTACAACGTGCCTGAATTATATCACGTATTTAGCGACTCATCAGATGGCATCGTTGCTGGGGAGGCAAACGGCTTAGGGATTAATTAAAAAAATTTTGGATTTAGATTTTCACTTACTCGGGTAGTCTGACCCCCGAGCCACTTGTAATTAATTCATTTTTTCTCTCAATTATTTCTCTTCATATTTTTGTATATATTTTGTTTTTATCTCTCTAATATAAATCTTATTTTCCTTGTGAGGGCCCGAAGGACTTGGAGTACATCGGAGGTCGACGGATGCGACGCGCACCGACTGCGGAAGAGGTGAATTTATTTATTTTTGAGAGAGTTTTCGTAATTGTTGTAATTATTTAGATAACTTGCTCATTTATAGCGGCTCTTGTTTGAGAGCTCGCGAGTGTAAAGAGACTTGGACATTATTTGTGGTGTGTCGAGAACTGTTTCACTCTCAGGTGAGGGTGGAGCTCGACTTGAGTGGTGAATTTAAGGATTAGGTACACGGTAGTATAGAATCAAATATGTTTGTGCCCATCGTAATTTAGGCCACACATATCTTAGAAGATTCACATATCTCATAAGTTTAATAATGAGACGCACATAGACACGTACTACTTAGCTCAAATTCAATCAATTCTTCCCCGCTAATAGTATATTGTTTAGGTGTGGTTTTCTCGATATGCATGCATTTGCAGTTTTGCATAATGCATGAAGAGTGCTGGGATTCGCTGTAAGTATACCTTCTTCTGAGCATGCATCATAGTTACTCATTTGCATTCTGATTTCCGAGTTTCCTCTTGTTTTATAACTTAAGATCAAAAAGGAAATTGGGACTGAACGGTAGACGTGTTTGTGTGTTCAGATTAATTTTCATGTGATAAACTGACTCTAAAATTGGGACTGAATTGAGAAGATCGATTAAAAAATTAGAATAAAAAGAACCCATGTTCTCGGGTGCATAAAGCCCTCATTGTTTGTTTTACTTGCAAGTGAGAGAGAGACGACCCTAGGATAGAGCTAAGCCTGGATTTCTTACTTACTACTAGTTCTTTATTTTTAGGCGATTAGCTACTTCTCAGTGAGTATCTACGGGTAGCCGGTAAACGGTCCGGATTTCCTTAGCAGAGTGGGAGTTTTAGAGGATGCATTAGTCCTCAAAGAACGGGTAGCCGTATTTATATGGTCCGTATCTCCTATACTGCCGAAAGTAGGTCCAACTAGTCGTAAGAACCGGGCCAGTCTGTAGGAAAATACGGGAACCTAACAGCTCGTTAATCTTTCCAAGATTGTATTTCTCACCAACTAAAATTGACAAGATAATTCGGTCGAACCCTTACGGCCATCACGTGTTGAGTTGGTGAAATTGAGGGTTTGAATTGTGTTTGTATTGTGTGAGTTTACTCCGCACATTTACGTGCACCATAGAACTAGCGCCTCATTGAATATCGTGTTCTAATCTGTTCTTTTGACATCGAAGATGACTGATTGGGGGGATATTTATTCAGACTTTGTGAATCTCTCGTTGAACCCTCCAAGAAGTATGTCTTCACAGGTCCATGCGCAACTTGGACCAATCTGGACTCATGACCCTCTTGAGCCCAGGATCACCCACTCTCGGGATGGTTACTCTCAAACCATTCCATTTCTCTCTTCCCACCTCACCGAGGAAGACCTTCGTCTCGGTGAGAATATCTTGATTCATAAATCCTATTGTAATCAAGAACACCTTGTTGATTCATGCCGTAAAGAAGATTCAAGAAAAATGCCTCCAAAGAAGAAAGAAGACGAAGAAGAGAACCATGAAGACCCGTTGAGAATGGTACTTGCCAGATTAGCTGCATCTGAGTAGCAACACGCATTACTCAGAGCTCAGTTAGGACAGCTAAATGTTGGGGTCGAACCACCAATGGATGCGGCGTATAACCCCGGACAATACCAAATTCGGAACTATTTGAGTCCGGTCGAACCAATGTTGATTTTGAGTTGAAGCCGCACTTTCTAAACCTGCTGCCACATTTTGATGGGGATGCTTCTGAGGAGCCATATGCATTCCTAAGGGACTTTGAGCTCATCTGTGCTAATCTCAAACATCATAATGTTAGCCAGGATTATATTAGGCTCAAAGCCCTTCCATTTGCCTTGGGTGGAAAATCTGACTACTGGGTCAAGAACTTGGGAGTTATAGTCACAACTTATGCCTAGTTTAAGGACTTGTTTTTGAAGAAGTTCTACCCGCTGAGTAGAACTAATATGATGAGGACGCGTATTACGAGTTTTTCCCAGTTACCCCATGAAGCCTTTTGTGATGTTTGGGAAAGATTCAAGGACATCCTGCAGAAGTGTCCCTGTCACAATTTAGATGATAACATCTTGGTCCAATCGTTCTTTACTGGTCTCAACCCTGAGATGCAGGGTTTAGTGAGCACTGCCTGTGGAGGCAGTTATACATCACGAGGAGCGGATACCGTCTGGAAGGTATTCGAGCAGATGGCTTAAACTAGCCGCTCACAGATGGCCAGCAGGGCTTATACATCATCCCCCAGTTCACTCTCATTTGGAGGGGGAAAATCATTTGTAGTTGATCTCTCTCAGGACGTGATCCCTAGCATGGAACTCCTTACGGACAAGCTTATAGTAGTCGAGAAAATCGACAGGAGGATTGATGAGTTAGACCGGAGCGTCTCCAAACTTCCAAAATAGATGGAGGAGTTGACTGAGAAGGTATCTAAGATAAGGATACCCGCCATGACTGCACCCGCTGCTCCCATTTCCCAAGTTCACCATGTTCAGGAGCAGTTGGTGTCAGGGCAAACCAGCCGTGGGAGCAGGACCAGTCCTATGCCCACTCTTTCCAGCAGCCACCTCCATTAGTAGAGACAGTTCAGGAACCGCCTCCACCGGTTTGGGAGGTGAATGGAGTATAGCATACTCAGGACCCTGCCAGGCAGGGAAGTACGGGAGACCGACAGACCTACCAGCGTCCCCCGACCTCTCACAACACCGCATTCACCTCCACACCACCTCCTTCACAGCAGAGCCCTGGATTCCAGCCACCCCAGCAGCAGCGGCAACAATACTAGCAGTATGGCTGATAGGGCCATTACCAGGCGAGCCAACAGGGCCCACAATCTCAGCAGATACCCCAGTAGCAGCAGAGGCAGTACCCTGGCAAGCAGGGCTAGTCTTCCCGTTCTTCTTCTCAGTCTTATCCACTTCCTTCTTCATCTGGTCCCGTGGATAATCAGCAGTGGATACTCAACGAGCTCCATTCCTACAAGAACGAAATTCACGACATACGGGTGGATGTCAACCGCCTGTCCAGATGGCGAGACGAGCAGACTGCACCCTCTACCTCAATCCCAGCCCAAGTTCAGGCTAACCCCAATAGCCTGAACCGATCCAGTTCTCAGCAGCACTTTGGTCAGGTATACTATTCAACATCTCCTAGATCTGAACATGAGATTCTTTCGTGTGACGATGCTAGTAATATATCACTCAGGAGCGGAAGAACCGTTACCGTACCTGACCGGGCGAGGGACACGAGGATGGGCATCTCTGGAGCTCTACCTGAGGAGTCTTCAGAGGACGAGGAGGAGAGGCAGCATATTTTGGAGCCCCATCAGCACCATTCGAGGATTTCTACTCAGGGAGCCGAGAGGAGAAGGAGAGCATGTATGCAACATCGGCAGCATGGATATTCTTCTGAGTCTACGGAGGACCTTGCATCTCCGGTTGTGGTGGATACCACTCCAGACTCTATTCCACAACCTATAATAGATAGTCTAGATTCTGATTCCATGTTGCATCAAAAAGATTCTTGTATGAAGGACCCCGTTTCCGTTAATGCAAAGAATGATCTTTCAGTTCATGATTCAGACTCTTCATCCTCTGTTTCCCTAGCTTCAATCCCTTTCCCCTATGCTCTTACGGTGGGAAAGCGCATCAAAAAGATTCAGAAAGATGACCTAGATATGGCACGATTTTGTAAAGAAAACATCATTGTAAAGGTACCATTTGATGAGTATTGGCTAACCATCCTGCATTTCAAAAATACCTTAAGGTGAGATGCACACCTACAAGGGTTAGCAGGAAGAAAGATAACCGAAATATAAAGACACATGTCTTATGAGTAGCCACAACCTATTGTCTTAAGAATCAGACATTGCCAAGGAAAAAGAGAGACATGGGTGCTCACTATGTGGAGAGTCGTATTGACGACATTACGTTTGCACACACACTCTTAGATAATGGTTCTTCGATCAACTTACTTCTCTGAACATTATATCATAAATTAGAGTTGGGACCACTTCGCAAATCCAGAGCTTTACTCCAATTTACAGATCGTTCAGTGAAGAGACCTAAGGTAGAAGTGAAGAACGTCATTATCTCGATTGAGGGGCAGAACTATCAAGTTGACTTCACAATCTTGGACATGGAGACCCCCAATCATTGGAGAGAATCTCATATCATTCTCGGGCGGCCCTTCCTTAGGATCGCCGGCACAGCTTTTGATTATGGTGCGGGAATTATGAAGTTTCATTATCCAGGCGAAGAGGTGAACCTTGAGATGAAGCAAACCAAATATCAGTGACCCGATTCAGAGAGTAGCACAGAGTACTCATCTTCAGAGGCAAATTGCAAAATGATTAGCACCAGTGGGATTTGGAGTCAAGTTCCTTCATGACAGAGCGAGACCCTTTCATCTGGAAAGGAAATAGTGGATGATGCAGTTTGCCAGGTGTTGTCTGATCTTGTTAGAGATGCATCTACCTATTCCTATGATGATGAAGAGATCCATCTGGATCTGTCAGTTCCATCCTCTTCGAAATAATCATGGGGCATAGATGATGAGTCGGACGTGGCTTTTGCCGATTGTTTGGATATTTTTGACGATCCGACTCACGATACTTATGATTTGGTAGAGAGTCCTACACAACTTAGCCCACCTTTATGCAGCACGGAACCAGATTCAGATTCAGTTCAGACGGATTTGCTTGATGATACCACATTACCAAAACTGAAATCACTACCTCTTACACTCAAGTATGCCTTTCTTGCGGGACCCAAAGAGAGATATCATGTTATCATTAGCTCAGACTTGACTTTAGAACAAGAGTCTAGGTTGTTAGAAGTCTTATAGAGGAACCACAAAGCAATAGGCTGGACAGTGTTGGATCTCGTGGGGATCAACCCCGCTCTCTGCTCGCACCACATTTTTACTAAGGATAATGTGAGATCTTCCCGTGAGTTCCAAAGGAGACTCAACCCCAATCTATGGGAAGTAGTGAAGAAAGAGATTGAGAAATGGTGCAAGGCAGGGTTTATATACCCTATTTCTGACTTCAAGTGGGTGGCCCCGCTTTATGTTGTCCCGAAGAAGTCGGGAATTCAGATGGTCACCAACGAGGATGGGTAGAGATTGCGACATGAGTACCTACATCGTGGCGTGTCTGTGTTGACTTCAGGCGCCTGAATGTCGCGACCAAGAAAGATCACTTTCCCTTACCTTTTATTGATCAGATCTTGGAGAGACTTGCAGGGAAAGAGTTCTTCTGTTTTCTTGACGGGTACTCAGGCTACAACCAGGTGGCCATAGCCCCTGAGGACCAGGAAAAGACCACATTCACAGGTCCATTCGGCACTTATGCTTTCAGGCGCATGCCATTCGAGCTCTGCAATGCCCCGGGCACATTTCAGCGGTTCATGATCGCCATATTTGCTGAGACGATGGGAGATTTCCTGAAGTATTCATGGATGACTTCTTGGTCCATGGTGATTTTTTTGTCACATGTTTAGTGCACTTGGACCGAGTCCTCATGAGGTGTAAAGAGGTGAATCTGGTACTCTCCTGGGAGAAGAGTCACTTTATGGTGACGGAGGGTATCGTGTTGGGGCATGCCATCTCCAAAAGGGGTATGGAGGTTGACCCTTCCAAGGTGGAGGTGATCAAGAAACTCGATCCACCTACCAACGTTAATTCAGTGGGTCTTTTCTAGGGCATGTTGGATTCTATAGGAGATTTATTTAGGATTTTTCAAAGATCGCTTGCCCACTAACTGAGCTCTTAGGAAAAGACACAGAGTTCATTGTAGATCACATGTGTCTGGAGGCCTTTAAGCTCTTGAAGAGGAAGATTTGTGCCTCGCCTATTCTACAAGCTCCTGACTGGTCTCTCCCTTTGAGATCATGATTGACGCTTCAGATTTCGCTATAGGAGCTGTGTTAGGACAACGGTGAGAGGGGATCCCGTTTGCAATCCACTACACGAGCAAAGTATTTAGATTCTACACAGAAGAATTATACAGTGACTGAAAAGGAAATGCTCGTTGTAGTATGGGCCCTCGAGAAGTTCAGGTCATATATTTTGGGCTCTAAGGTGACAATTTACACTGATCACATAGCCATTCGATACCTAATGGAAAAAAGGATGTGAAGGTGTGCCTTCTTAGGTGGATTTTACTCCCCCAAGAATTTCATTTGGAGATAAAAGATAAACCTGGAGTGAAGAATGTTGTGTTTGATCACCTTTCTCAGATTGAACTTAAAGATTCTCCTGATTATGAGCGGATTAGAGAGACCTTCCCAGATGAGTCAATTTGTGTTATTAACTCACTTCCGTGGTATGCCAACATGGTGAACTATCTTGTCTCCAAGCAAGTTCCCCATGGTTGGACTAGGAGCAACATTGACCGAGTGAAGTCAGATTTGAGGAGATACCACTAGGATGATCCTATCCTTTTCTTAGAAGGGCTGGATTGTGTTTGGAGAAGGTGTATTCCTCAAGAGGAGTACTGATGAATCCACATTTCATCATCTTTATTGTATCATTTTGGCTTCAAAAACCCTAGTAAATGCTTGTAAATACCCTTAATTTCAGCATCTTAGCATTCATGCATGTGCATGTAAATAGTGTATAAAATACTGAAATTAAAGCTAAAATTATAGAATAAATAAAAGAAAAGAAAAAGAATAAAATATTGTAAATTTTTTATGACCCGAAACCCCGAGACCTAGGCATCTTGATGAATAGGTCGACCAGGAATAAAGTAGGGGGAGATAAGGGCCAGATACCTATTCTTTTTAATCCATTCTTTATTCATTTTGGGACCTATTTTTGTTTCTACTTTTTATACCTCAAATAAAGAAACTTTGAACATGAAAGTTGTAGATAATTAAATAAAGAAAAATACAAAATTGATTTCACTCAAAAATAATGTATAGATAAAAAGTTATGATCTGAATAAAAATCCAGAATCCCAACTTCCCAGACCCGTATCTCACAAATGAAAACTGCAAATGCATCAAACTCACTTTAATTGAATATAATTTAAAATAATCTATTTAATGGCGGTGGTTTCGCATTTGGCGGAGCTACGGTTTGAAAGTTGAGTTTTGGACCCCTATTGTATACTTGTACAGATTAAAATATTCAATTTATTATTTATTCATTATTTTTGTATTTTTATAATTTTATAATTTTGTAAATATTATCTATAATAATTATGTACATTAAAATCAGAATAGAAACCTAAATAAAATACAAAATAAAAATAATTATATATAATACATAGGTGTATTACATGTACTTATACATGTATAACACATACCTATATTTTATTAAATGTACAAACACTTCAGAAAAATAAAATAAAAATATATTTAACTATATAAAAGTATTTTATAAATTTATAAAATAATAAACAAAACTAAATAAATTTAATTCACAAAATAAAAATAAAAATAAAAAATTAAAATATATAGATATAGATGCCTATAAAGGGTATAAATGGTAACATGTAAATTAATACCTCTAAAAAAACAAATAAAAATCATAATAAAATACTTTATAAAATTACAAACATTTTTTATTTTATAACCTAAAATTAAATAAATCGATTTCTATTTTAAAATGAATTTGGAAATCATTTTTTCAGGATTTTCCTGGTTGGTCCACGTGGACCAACCAGGGGGCTTGGACTGTTAACCGAGGTCAACAGTCTGACCCTCCTCCTATAGCCTTGTCAGAGATAGGTTTTGACCCATCTTCATGATATTTTGGGGGCCACGCCGTTCATTATCTTGTGTTGCCTCCTTCTTGAAACTTTTTCCTCGATCAGTGGTGATCCACGCCCAAGGGTCTCCTTGGGCTGTGGATCGCTGCATCGAGCTGCCCATCTCGATTTGTGAGACCCTCGTCCATATTTCAAAAATTACCCCCGTCGTCCCCCTTCGTTTTTGAACCGCCTTGGGGAAGCTTCAAACCTCCGGGAGTGGGTGTAGTGGACCTCTAGTGATAGGGGAGTCATCCCAAACCCCCCGTCGAGGTGATGCGAGGCTGAAGGCCGGATTCCAACCTCCATCTCCGGCCTCCTGGCCGTGAGGTTTCACTCGGGTTATACACCCTTGAGGTACGTTTATTTCGTTCTTTTCTTGCTTCTTTTTATTCCCGGTAGCATTAGGGTCATCGACCCATTCGCCGTTCTCCCGTTCATCCACTTAATCGACTTCGCTACCCATCGCCGGAGTTCGCCCGGCGACCTCCCATAGTGCGTCCACCCCACTATTTCGCTGCCAAGAGTGTCGAGGCATTTTACCCTCGACCTCCTTCACCTATTTTGCAGGTCTCTGGAGCATCAGCGCGCCTGGAGGAGATTTTTGGACGTCGCCGGAGACACCTGGGGTCGTCCTCGACCTTAGCGTCGTGGGTCAGCCCAGGAGGTCGCCATCCCCTTTTCTCGCCACCAGGACTTAGAGGACCTTTGCAGGAGGTCCGGGGGACATTTTGGAGCAACTAGGACCGCCGGGGAGGCGCGATAAGGCCGGAGGAACTTCATCTCGGCGAAGTTCTTCCCAGTTTTTCGTCGGGCCCTCTCCGCCGTCGGATCAAGGGAGTCCTCCAGATCTCCTCCCCCACCGTCAGATCGTGCACCGCTGCTCGCCGTTCGATCTCCTTCCATCTTCTAATCGCAGCCGTTCGTGACAAAGCGGTATCGACCGTTGGATCGTCGACACGTGGCAATAAGTGACGCATCTACTGTCATCGGATCCACCTGCTTTGGGTATTTTGCAATTATCACCCGAAGCATTTTTGTAATTATTATTTAATTCTAAAACTCTCATCGGTTGTTATATAACTTTGTGTATTTTGCACTAAGCCCCCTGAAGTTTTGACATATTCTATTTAGGTCCCTCGCCTGGTCACATGCGCTACGCATGTGACTTGGTAATTTTGCAGAGATACCTCAGGGATTTTGTGTATTTATTTCTAGTGCTAAAACATTTATCTGTTGTGTTAAAGTTTTGGAATATTTGCATTATAGCCCCTACAAGTTTCGTTAATTGCAACTGTGTCCTTGCCAGGTGCGCGTGCGACGCACGTGTCTCCTGGTGTTTTTGCAAACACACCCTTGCAGATTTTGACATTTGTACTTAGTCCATTAAAAGTTTTATTTAGTTATAAATTTTGTGGGAATTTTACATGTAGGCCCTGGAACGTTTGACTAATTACATTTAAGCCCTTGCCTGCATGTAGTTTCTATTTGTTATCTTCATTTATTTCACGCAACCATAAACATCTAAAAAATCCCAAAAAATTCACCTAGCTTCCTTCTGTATTGTACTTCCACGCATATATTTTTGTTTTGCATTTTATTGCATTTTAATATTTTTTTAAAATAAAAAACATGCATTTTCAGTACTGTCTACCTTAGAAAATTCATAAAAATTAGCAAAACTTCTTGGAAAATTCTAAAAAATATATATTATGTATTTTAGTGTCTTCTATGGTCAGTCCAAAAATCACTAAAAATTTCAAAACAAAAACCTTAAAAATTAGAAAATATCCTAAAACTTCAAAAAAATCTAAAAAATCATAGAAAAATCATAAAAATATAAACTCAGGTCCTGTAGTTCTTTTATTTTATTTCCTTTATTTTAAAATTAATTTAAGAAAATTTTGTTACTGTTTGATATTTTTCATTCCCATTTTGATTTCGGCCAGCAGTTAATTCACTGTTTTCTTTTATTTTGACTTTTAAAAATACCAAAAATATTCAAAAAAAATCCCCAAAAATCACAAAAACACTATAAAAATATAAAAAGACCAAAAACATTCTATTCCCTAATTTTAGAGCATTTTCCCCTATTTTTATAAATATCTTATCACCTCTTTTCTTACATTATCTATATATTCTATTTATAAAAACAAAAAAAATATAAAATCCAAAAAGAAAATATAAAATAAGAAAATTAAAAATCAAAATGTAAAATTAAAAATTAGAAAAATATATATTAAAAATTTAAAAACCTACAAAACATTTGCATATTGTAGACACTTAATCACATTCACATTCTTGCACTTGCTTGATCTATCCTGCCTTGCTCCCTGTGTTCGACCTCTACATACTTACACCTATACATCTTTTATGTAGAGTTAATAATAAATTTTAACTCCACTTTTGCTTGTCATTATTTGATTTGATTGTGGGTTAATTATTGATTAAGTCCGGATTTCTTAGCGGTCACCGCAGCGACTTCCGTATTCCCGCCTTATGTGGAATACACGACCGCTAGATATTTGGGTTTATCAAGTACCAGAGTGTCCTCGCATATTGTCATTTACTCGAGGCTGGAGGACACCATTTGGGAAAGAGAACCGCTTACAAAGTACTTCAATGTGGATTGTATTGGCCGACCTTGTTTAGAGATGCTATTGATTTTGTACGGTCGTGCCCAATCTATCGAAGGATGGGAGGGACATTTGGACAGAGAGATGAGATGTCTATGCAGCTTGTGATTATCTGTGATATTTTTGATGCATGGGGCATAGATTTTATGGGTCCCTTTCCCAATATCCAAGGACAAGAGTACATATTGTTGGTGGTTGACTATCTATCTAGGTGGGTAGAGGCTATCCCAACCCGAACCGCAGATAGCAAGACTGCCTGTAAGTTGTGAGAGACCATATTACTGCTAGGTTCGGGGTGCCAAAAGTTTTGATATCTGATGGGGGTAGCCACTTTGTGAACCGAGATATGATATCTTTAGCTAAAGAGTATGGATTTGAGCATATAGTTATTAGTCCTTACCACTCACAGTCCAACGGCATGGCAGAGGTTTCGAACAGAGAGGTGAAGAGTATTTTGCAGAAGTTGGTTCATCCCGATAGGAAGAACTGGTCCCAGCTCTTGGACCAAGTTTTATGGGCCTATAGAACAGCCTACAAGACACCATTGGGTACTTCATCATTTAGAATGATCTATGGCAAGCCATGCCATTTGCTCGTAGAGCTGATTTCACAAATCCGAATGGGCAATTAAGCAGATTAATTGGAGTTGTCACCTAGGGAAGCTTTGTCGAGACCTGAACTTGAACGAGCTCGTGGAAATCCGAAATAGAGCATATGACAACAGTTTGATTTATAAAGACAAAGTAAAGAGAGATGGTATGATCAACACATTAGGTGCAAAGACTTTGTCCCTGGACAAAAGGTATGGTTGTTCAATGCCAGGTTGAAGATGTTCCATGGGGAAGCTCAAATCTAAATGGACAGGTCCCTTTGTTGTTAAGAAAGTGCATGAGAATGGAAGTGTAGAGATAGCTGATCTCATAGATGGTGCACAATCTCATGTGGTAAATGGACAACTGTTGAAGCATTTTGTAGATTCGAAAGAGCAGTTGGTCCAAGTCGAGGTCATCAACTTCATACAGAGTGAGCACCGAGCAGATACATCATATTATTCTTCATAAAGATGTAGCACCAAGATTCAGCAGCTTAGAAGATTCATTCACTCTTGTATATCATCCTTTCTCTGTATATTCTCCAAATCACATCAGTTCTCACACTTACTCATGTCCTATACTTAGGCTGACCAGAGCCTAAGTATAAGCCGATGCCCGCCATGTGTACATACTCATTCATTCTCCTCTTGAACTTGACCGCCCCATTTTTTTTCCTCTTCTTCTACACTTAGGCTGACCAGAGCCTACGTATAGGGGTGCGGATCGACTTCTATACTTATTATTATTTTAACTATCCTACACTTAGCAAGAGCTATGTCTTTTTCTTGCTTCTTGTGCTCTGAGGACATAGCACATGCTAAGTATAGGGGGGCGTGTATATATTACATATATACTTTACCCATATCTCGTACTTTCGCGTAGTTTTATATATATTATACAATAATTACGGGGTGGGTAGTATTGGTAGAAAACAAAAAAAACAAAAAAAACTTTTCAAAAAAAACTTTTCGAAAAAAAACTCTTTTCTTTCTTTGTTTTAAAAAATGGTGTGTTTTTTCAAAAAAACTTTTGAAAAATAAACATTTTTCTTCCTTTCCTTTCCTTACAAAAACAAAAAACAAAAAAGAGAAAAAAAAAGAAAAGAGAGACAAAGGGAAAAAATAAAAAAAACCTAACTAACTAATGGGTTGGTTTGGTCCCTGACACGTTCACTTTCACACAAGACTAGTGAAGTTCAAGAACACTTGGTTTATGAGGTCTTGAGATTTTCAGTTAACCAGCCTTAGTCATTAGGATTTTTGACTTAATTATTAACATTTTCCTAGTTTGAAATATTTGTATGCTATATTGCATGCTTAGTCTCTACTTTAAGAATATGATCAGCACCTCACATACACGACTGCAGTTCTGATGAGATGAGTTGAAATTTCACTTGAGGAGCTGGGATGAGGGATTTGAGTTTGGACCTGATTTAATGATACTCGAGGATGGGATAAAATCAATGAAGGCTTCATGAAACCTGAGTGTCAGCACCTTTAGCCAGTATGAGAACATGGTTCTTGTACTATCTCTTGATATTTACCTATGTGTCAGGGTGTGATAAAATAAAAAAATGTTGATCAGTGTGCGCCAACTCTTGGTAAAAGCAGTGGAGCTAGCCAAAATACTACAAAGCAATGAAATGTTAAAGGAAAGCTCTCATTCCACAAAGTCAAATATCAAAGAGCTTCCACCAAAGGCAAGCGCTCCCAACCATTTCAAAGTGTCCACTTGGACCACCACTATTAGGACCAAGAGTCGGGCTTGCACCAAAAAGGGCTATGCATTGTAAATACTACAAGTCTGGGTGTAGAAGGTACGATAGGTACTCAAAAAAGACACACTCCGGTGTATTCCCAGGAAAACAAGTGCAGACGGCTCCAACTTCTCTTGACGGACGCACTGATCAACACCAAAAATATGTGTTGCGTAATAAGTCACTTTAGAGAATCCTTGTTCCAATGAGAGGGAGAGAAGAAATGACACAATCCTATGCCCTCCATCAACTGGCCTTCCATCTACACTTTATAGTCTGACAACTATAGAGACGGTGAATTGGATGCAAGAAATGGTTTATTCCCTAGTGTTGAGGATTGGGTTCTTAGGAGAGCTCTTGGACTGGAACCTTGGGTGACGTTGTGACTCTACTCTTGTAATTGTGGTCAACACTTAAGTCATATCCCTACTATATATGTATACGAAGAGAGTCGGATGATTAGAGAAATTGGATACCTTTTGACTAGAGCTTGGTTCAGTTTAGAATTTTAGGATCTTTAAAATCAAGAGTTTTGAACAGATCAAGTCTTGTATTCGTATGCACAGTCAGAGGTTATTCCAACTTATTCATTCTTTATTTGCTCGAGGACTAGCAAAGTTTAAGTATAGGGGGTGATGAATCCGCGATTAATCATCTAAATATCTTGATCTTAGCAAAATCTCTGAGAAAAATCCCAAATAAATGTCTATAAAATCAATAAATTAACAAAATGACTCTTGTAAATAAAATACACTAATTATTGTATATTAGATTGTACAAAATAAATTACCCATAAAAGGCCGCAAAATAAAGGAGTTTTTCACCTGTAAATAGCCCAAAACTTCATCTATTTTTTAATAATTTTATTTCAACTCCTTTTTAACTAATTCTTTCTCTATCTTGTTTAAAAAAATTTATATAAAAATACAAACAAATTTCAGCTCAAATAAATGCTCCTAGATCTCAAAGATAAAAAGTTGTAAAGTCCAACTTCCCGGCCAAATTCCGCTCCGTATAAACTCCAAATTCACCAAAGTCACTTTTAAAGTTCAAGTTAGAAAATTATGTATCCAATGGAAGTTGTTTCATTAAAATCGGAGCTCACTTGCAAAAGTTGGATTTTGGGACCTAGATGTACATTGTATGTTTTGTATATATTCATTCATTCTTTCTTCATTTTTTATTTTATCTTTCACAATTACTTAAAAAATCCAAAAAATCATTGTTGTGTTGTATTTTAATTATAGTATTTTATTGTATTTTTCTGTTGTAAATATCTCTTATTAAAAAATAAAAAAATACATATTAGAAAAACAAACAAAAAATGTACATGTTGTATGTATTCCTTTGTAAAATTCTCCACTATTTTTTCCTTCTTTATATTTTTGTTGTATCTAAAATAGCCTATTTTATTTTATTTTATTTTCCTTTATTTATTTTCCATTCTTTGCAATAACTTATTTTCTACCACCAACTTCCATTCCACTCCACCATTTTTTTAATAACCTCCCATTCAACTCCATTAATAATACAACCTCCCATTCAACTCCACCACTTTAATAACTTCTCATGTATTTTCTTTATATACATCTCATTCTCCTCATTTTTACCTTTGATCCATCTTTATGTGAGGAGAGCCAAGTTTCCAGAGTTGAATCGATGACAGCGACACAACCGCGATCGAGCGACGATAGCCCTCTCTCCGGTGAGATCCGTTGGCTTTTTGGCCAACATCGCAGCCGCACCCGCACGCTCCTCGAGCTCATCGCTCGCTGTGATTCGAGCGAAGACAATGCTCTCGTGAGCACATCATAGGCGACCGTCTCCATCGTAGGTAATTTTATTTTCATTTTCATCTTGTCATAGTTTTTATGTTTGCATTTTTTAGCGCATCTCATTTACCACCATCTTCATCTTGCCACTATTCACCATCTATTTACCACCTTCACCACATCATTTTTTTTCTTTTTTTTCCACATCATTTGCATTTCCTGTTTTTACAAAATTTAAAAAATTAAAAAAAAAATAAACAAAAAAGGTTTCTTATTACAACAAAAAAGAATTCAAAAAAAAATAAAAAAAAGCAAAGCCGTCGCCGCCACCCCCCCCTTCTTCTTGCACGGCCACGCCACCGTCGACCGCCCGCCAGCCCAGCGCGGCCGCCTTACTCCCGCTCCAGCAGACGGCCGGTCGCCGACGTACCCCCGTGCGCGGCCTAACGTCGACCACGGTCGCGGCGTCGACCCACACCGCCTGCATCGCGCCACCAGCTGTGGCACTGAAGCCTCCTCCCGTCTAGCAGCTCTAACCGCTGCCCCGGCGAGTCTCCGCTAGCGGCCCCGCCTCACCGATGCACGGTGCGCCGCCCTCCTCGCGGCCGCACGTGGTCGCATCGCCAGCGCCACCCTCTTCCCCCTTTGCCGCCTATCCAGAACAAGGAAGAAGAAAGGTTCTTTGCAATTTTCTATTTTTTATTGTAAATATTGCAAGTTTGCCCGTTGTGTTTCTAATATTGCATAATAGTCCCTCTACATAACTTGCATTGTAAATATTGTTTTCTGAATTTGCAAAGACAACCCTCTATTCGCATTTTAATTTGGACTTCAACATCTTTTTATTCAAGGAAAAATAGCATTGTATTGATCAACTCATTTTTTACGATCGAAATATTTATTTGTATTTTTGTGAGTTCTGGATAATTAATTAAAATGTTTATTGAAATTTTGCATATTTTACCCATTCAGTGCTCTTAAGTTGATATCTAACTCATGTTTATCTAAAAATTCTACAAAAATTAGAAATGATGCCTTGAAACGTAACTGAGATATTGTCCAAATTTCATCCAAAATAGAGTTGTCATGTGCTTGAAATAAATTGTAGAATGCATTTGATTTTTGATTTTTAATTAAATCCGCATACATCATTTTTGCGAAATTTCAAGTCTCTTGGATTCCATATGAAAATACCTATATGTGATAATTCGCTCTCTACCTAATTTGCTTTTGTGGATTTATTAGGAATTAATTAGTCACGGTCACTATGTTTTCACTAAAAAATTCATAAAAATCTCATATTGTCTCAGAAAATTCCAAAAAAATATTGTAGTCTCATTTCATCATCTTTAACTTCCAGTGATTTTTTTGTAATTTTTACTTACTGTTTGTGTGAAAAATTGTGAAAACACCCATAAAAAGTGTGCATTTTTAATTGTTGCATCTTAACCCCTAAAATTCTAAAAAAAATGTGTTTTGCATGCATAACTAAATTAAGATCTTAGGAAAAATAAAATTTGGCTGAATTGAACTGATATGTCATTAAAACTAATTTAGCCTAGTTGTGTGTTTTCTTACTGTCTTGATTTATCCACATTTGCATTTGCATTTGTTTTTGCATAAAAAATATAAAAAAATACGCACTGAAAATCTAGTTCTTAATTTTTGGATTAATTCTAAAGTTGTTCCTTTGCCTCCCTGTGTTCGACCCGAGACTTACCCGAGATATAAATAAATCCGAGCCCTCTTCATGGAGATCTTGTCTCAGTTCTAATTGAATCACTAATTACACATACTACAACATGCCTGAATTATATCACGTATTTAGCGACTCGTCAGTGGTCAAGGCGAAGACCTCCATCAACCTCATCTCCTGGAGCTCAGCATCGATCTTAGACCCTCAGATATACCTCTCGACAACCCTAGTTCCATTTATCTTAAAATTTTTCATCGGACCTCCGGCGGCTCTGACCCAGCAGTCGGAGCTCCATCGACCACCCATATCCGCTTAGATAGGACCCCCTACTTGGCTGTCATCATCCTTCCGTAGCTTGATCATCCCGATCTTAGCTATCCGAGCCAATATTGGGCTAGGTTCCATCCCTCGCCTTCGTCGGAACATCTCTTCGTCGTTCCCCATCGCTTCGCATAGCTTTTAATCAAATAACCATCGCTGGAGCCAACCTCCGAACAGGAGCTTTCACCCGCAGGTCGCGTTGTGCATGGAGACCCCCAAATCGCCTTCAGCCACCTTCGTCGGAGCCATCCCAGGTCGCATCCACCTTCATGGAGATCTGATCGGTGGATGTTCCATCAGCCACCGCCACCCGACGTGGAGGAGCATCGCAAGTCGAGCCCCCCTCATGATCGATCATCAGCCGCTCGGAGCGCCATCAGTTATCCGGTGAACTTCTCTAGGGTGGTGTTCATCCAGGACCCTCCTCCACCGTCGGATCGACACTACCCACCAGATAGCATCTGGAAAGTCCGTTTCCTGCTCGTGTCAGGCCGTTAGATCTGACATCTAACGGCCCCGTACCCCCTGATGAATACCCATTCATCACTCTTTATTTTTTTATTTTAGCTACAAAACCTATGCAAAACACATGTATATTCCTGTAAATAGCAATAATTGTCATTCAGCATGCATTGTGTAAATATGAATAATTAGCATGTTTTTGTGGATAAATAAAAGAATAAAGAAATAAAAGAAAAAGAGGGAGATATTTAGAATAAATATTGAGCGACCTAATACCAAGGGAGGGCTCAGCATGGGCCTGACCGCATAATAACCCAAGTAGAGAGAGATAAGGAAGCTCATAATTGTACATATACCTATAAATAAATAAAATTATTTTCTTCTTAATAAAAATAAAATGGGTATATATTTATTTGCATATCTTTCTAAATATTAAATTAAAATAAATTTGGGAAAAACAAAATAAAAATAAAAAAGAAATTAAAAATCCCTTCATCATTGTATATAAGCCTTGTACATAGAAACCACATATCTATTTATTCCCCCTTATAAATAAATAAATAAAAATCCCATAAAAATATGTACATATTCCATATTCCATAATGTAAACAAATAAAATAAAATCACAAAAATAAAAAAATAAAAGGAAATAAAATAAAAATAAAAATCAACATTGCATATATACCATGTAAATAAAAGTATATACCTATTTATTTAACCCTTGTAAAATAATTAATAAAAATAAAATAAAAATACCTTATTATTCCAAATTTTAATCTATAAATAAATAAAATATAAAATTGGAATAAAATGTATAAAAATAAATAATGAAAAATCAAAAATTAAAAATACATATTGTATATACCTATATATAATAATACTATATTGTACATACATTATTTTTATTTCAAAAAAATAAATAAAAATCACTAAAAAATAGTTTAAAAATAAAGGAGCATTTTTCATGTTTTAGGTTTTTTGAAATAAAGCCATTTGATATTTCTTATTTAATTTACAAAACTTTAATAAATGGATGCACCTGATTGGTCCACGGGGGATGTTGACCCCCGGTCAACTCTCCCCCGCGGACCACCTCCTGGCGGATCCAAGCTACCGACCCGTTTTCTCCCTATTTTCCCCGCTTCATCCGACCACTAAAACCTTAAACCACGGGTCCTAATCCTTCCCTGCAGATCCGAGACCCACGCCCGGGGTGGATGTTAGGGGTCCGTGCCTCGACGTGCGTGCCCGACTCCCATCTAGCCGGACCCCTAGTCGTATAAAACTCGAGCTCCAGCCGGATTTCACGCTATCTTTGGCTTCGCCCCTTCCACCCAGGACCTCCACCCGATTCCCTAGAGTGACAGCTAGCGGCCTGCGTGTTGTAGAGAGGAGGAGGAGCTTCCCATCACTGATCCGGCAGCATCTCACCGTCGCGCGCCGCCCAGAGCAGCACCCGAGCCTCGCGCCTTTGACGACCCTCGAGGAAACGACCAGAACTCCCGGAGCTCATCCCAAGTTGATCCCACGCATCAGGTAACCTTGATTCTTCCCATATTTCTTTAATTTCTGATTTTCGCCCAAATCGCTCCGATCATCCCTTTCATCGATTCTGGCCACTCCGTCCATCCATTTTATCGACCGAATCGATCATCATCATCGCCATACTCCTCTCCATCTACTACGCCCGTCCATCCAACCTAGTTCGCCTCGGAACTGGGAGTCCACCCTCCTACGCCGTCGCCTCGCCAGAGGGTGCCGCCCCGACGCATTCTCGCCCCCTTTTCACCCCTCACAGGGTCGAGGCACTTTGACCTCGACCCAGGAGTTTGGTTGTGGGTTTTACAGATCGAGAAGAGGCCCATCTGAGGGTCTGAGCGTTCAGCACAGCAACTCCCAGCCGCCGTCGTCGCCAGAGCTCCTCGGAGCTTCCCGGCCTCATCGGAGGCATCCACTAGCTGCGGAACATCGAGGCGAAGCTCTTGGACATCTCAGCAGCAGCAGAGGAGGACCCTAGCGCGAGCATTGGGCCGGCGAAAGTCACCGGTGATCTGTTCTTGGTGCATCCTCCGTCGTCGTCAGATCGAGCCCTCCTCGCCCAGTTTTGATCTGGAGCATCCACGTGCGAGGAGCCAGCCACCGTAGATATACCAGAGGCTCGATCGTGGCCCTTGATCCAGTGAGGAGTGCCCTTGATCCACGAGCATCAGATCAGCCACGTGGGCACCCCTCAGCTGTCAGATCCGAGCGAGATTCCTTCATTAAGGTGCAGCGCCCCGCAGCCGTTGGATATCACACGTGGCACGCCTCCAGCCCTCGGATAATAAGGGGTAAATATCACTTAGGCCCCCTCCTGTTTTGCTTTTAACAATTAGTCCTGTAAATTGTTTAAGTAGTTGTTTTAATTTTGTAAAAATTGCACTTAGGACCTGGACCTTTCTGATATTTTGCATTTTCATCCCTGTGTATGTGAGACACGTGCTTCGTCACGTGATGTTTGATGAATTTGCAATGTATAGGCTAATGTTTTGACGTGTTACTGAATGAAAATACTTTTTGATATTTGCATCCATACCCCTGTAAGCAATGTTATTCAACATGTGTTGAATTATTTGGGTTATTTGCAACTTGTACCCTGGGCTTTTAGCACATGTTGCTAATAGTTTTATTGCATTTCAATCCCTCTGTGCCCAGACCACGTGCAGCGTGCATGGGGACTTGGAGAAATTGCACGAGGACCCCCCCCCCCAATTTCTGAGCGTGTTACTTTTCAGCCCCTGGACTATATTTTTATTGTGAATAGGTCCCTGTGCACTGTGTGTTTGTTTTTGATTTTAATAAAATATCAAAATTAACCCAAATCGTGTGAAAATTGGATACGTGGCTCCTGCCACTGTGTAGAATTTTCACCAATTTTTGGGTACATTTTTTAGCCTTTTTATTATTTTTAAATTCAAAAAAATCTATTTTTGCCTCTGTCCAGATTAAAAATTCCTAAAAAATATAAAAACCCTTTCCAAAATTACAAAAAATTAAGTTTTGTTTATTTTTGTGTGTTTGATTTTCTATCCACTTTTGGTTATTTTTGGATTTATAAAAGCTTAAAATTAAAAAACCCTCAAAAACTCATAAAAATTCTAAAAATCATAGAAAATCCAAAAATTAAAAAAAAATCTTTTTCTGAATTTTTCTTCATTGTTTCTACTTTTCATGAAAAATACCTTCAGGCTTTGACAGGACCATTTTATATTTTAATTTGGTCCTCCAAGCCTGACTGGACAGTTGGCCTTTATTTCTGCCTTCTTTTATTTTTAGAAAATTCCCTAAAAATTATAAAAATCTCAAAAATTCACTAAAAACAGTAAAAATCCTATAAAACATAAAATTTTTTTTGTTTGAATTTTTGGACTATTTTTTAGTAATTAAATAATTGCTTGAAGTTGTGTGTATTGGTCTTTTATTATTTTTCTCATTATTAAAAATCCAAAAAATATAAAAATATTAAAAACCACCAAAAAATATTTGTTTTATTTTCTTTTCTTTTCCGACTACTTCGTAGGCCGCAAGGCCAACTCGTGCTCCCTGAGTCCGACCCTGGGTGCTACACCAGGCTAATCTCATAGCCAGGGCCACTATATATTTTTCTCTGATTTTATATCTCTATTTGGTGGTCTGTTCTTCTTTTCTTGTTGACTGAGATATCTCCGAGATCCGGGTCGCAACGACCCTAGTTCTATTTTATTCACCCGAGTCTCGATCATTTTTCGGGTCATCAGAATGGCACCGTTGCCGGAGAGCACGGCTTAGTAGTCGTGTTTTCTTTCTTTTTATTTTGTTTTCTTTTTTCGCGGCTTTCCGCGGCTTTTTCTTCATCCACGACTTTTTGCGGCTTTTTGTCTTTCTTTTATTTTTATTTCTTCTATTTTCTTTTATTTTGTTTTCTTTTATTTTTGGTTGTTTTTGAGTGTTTCTTTGTATTTCTATTTTTGCACATATACCATGTTTTCCTTTATTTGCTTTATTTGCTTGGTTTGATACGTTGTTGTTTTCTTGCGAGGGCCTGAGGACCGAGGCAGCTCCTTTCGAGGAGCCGACGCAACTGCGGTAATCGGAGGTGGCTCCCCTTCTGCACGGAGTTGCAAGAGAGCGCAAGGAGACAGTAGAGTGCGAGAGGAGTAGCTTAGATTAGTTTAGGTTTCTTTCCTGCATTATTTGAATTATTATTGTAATAAAACAGGGACAGGACACTCACTCAGACTCAGATTAGACTCTCGGGGTCTGTTTTGCCGAGCACCGGTGTGCTCGAGGGACCCCTCGATTTTTCACGGTTTTTACGCGGCTTTCTACCATTTATTTCCTGCCTTTGTTTCTCGTGGATTTCAGCCCTAGCCTTAGGATTTTTGCTTGACTGTGATGTAAATAAATAGGGTCCCAATACCTTAATAACTTTGCTTGTACCTATAGACCGATTAATTGGACCTAAATAAAAAAATATATAAAAAGACTATTTGGTCACCTGAGGGGTCACGCACCGCTAGAGGTCGTATACAGCGCTGGCAGGACCCGTTGTGGCGGGCACCGATCGGCATCCGAGACCGGACTCCGACCCCTCTTGATTGACCACTTAGCCACTGTTCTGTCGAGTAGAACTGCTTGCTTAGGGCTCGGATTTCCGCCTGCATCATTTAGGTAGTTTTATTTCTGTCTTTAAATTCTGCGCGGATCATTTTTTATGTTGACTGCTGGAGTCAGGTACGCATTTCTTACTCTGCATGCATCATTGATTTTTCGCGCATCGGCTTTTTCGACTTCTCCCCCGTTTTTGGACTTAATAACCAGGAGAACGGAAAAATTCGTTAGGTGTTTGTTTTTATTTGAAAAATACCTAAAAATTCCAATCATAAAATTTGGGACTACTAACTCTATTTGACCCTAAAGGACACCACACCGAAAAAACTTGTCTTGGGGAGAGAAACGCCCTCCTTGTCTGGTTTGCATGTGCGAGAAAGTGACCCGCACCCTAGGATAGAGCCACATCTGGACCTCCTTCAGACTATTGTCTTGAGCTAGTCGTTCTCCAGTGAGAATCGCTCTGGTCTCCGGTAAAGCGGTCCGCGATATCCTTAACAGAGCGAGCCGATCGGGTAGCCGGTAAACGATCCGTAGCTTGTACTGGCTGGGAAAGATCTAGTTCAGGATCGGGCCAGTCTCCTGGGGGAATCGGATTCCCAACAGGTCACGTAATCGCTCTGCTATCTTGGCTTAATCACCTTATAAAAACTGACAAGATAATTGATCGAACTCTTACGGTCTTCAGCTCGCGTTGAGTAAGTGAATCAGGGGTTTGCTTGCTGATCATTGTTGTTTCCAGATCCCATCCGCCCGACTCGCCATATCGAGATGATGGGCAGAAGGTCCCTTAGGCAGCATCTGGCTGCACCGCTTCCCAGCACTTCTGCCCGCTCATCTAGGTTGGTTCGCGAGAGCCGAGACCCGCTCTCCGAACCCGAGTTCGACCTCCGCCCTGTTCCCCCTCGACCATCCTTCTACCAGTTCTGAGATACAGTGTCAGATAAGAGACTACCGTCAGATGATTTATCGGCACCTGAGTTTGGGTCCTTTGCTTTTGCAGAGACCATGGCCGACAGCAGTGATGATCACACAGAGGTCCCCAGCCAGAGCAGACATTCATCATGGACCAGGGTGCGATCAACTCCACCCTGATCGCCTCCCTTGAGACAGTGCAGCAACAGTTGAGGGATCAAGGAGCTTTTTGATTGAGATGAGGCACGAGATGGAGCGGATGAGAGCAGACCGTGACCAATGCGAGCCAGGAGACGGGCCGAGGAGACCCGATGATGTAGCAGTAGCCACCGCAGCCGCAGCAGCAGCTGCCGCCGCAGCGGCAGCACCGGACCAGCCGAGACCGATGCGGGAGTTACACAACCCCGGATCGACGTTGACGCACCGTTGGGTCGTGTTACCTGCCATCGTGGGGGACTTCAAGTTCCCCCCGAACACTTTGCAGATCCTCCCCCGATTCCATGGGCTCGCTACTGAGGAGCCCCATCTCCATCTTCAGGAGTTCTTGATGATCTGCAGCACAGTCCATGACAGACAGGTGGATGAGGATACCATCCGCATGATTGCCTTCTCCTTCTCACTAACAGACAAAGCAGCCACCTGGCTGAAGCATCTGGGGAAGTTTGTCCACACCTGGGAGCAGCTCCGCACCGGGTACTTGAACAAGTACTATCCACTCGGGCGGACGAATGTCACGAGGGCCCTGATCAGCAACTTCTCCATGCTCCCCAATGAGCAATTCCACGAGGCATGGAGAGGTTCAGAGAGTTGTTAGATAGATGCCTGCATCATGAGATATCGAAGTCGACCTTGTTCAGAGCTTCTTCTACGAGCTGACACAAGAGCTACAGGGCCTGGTGAATGCTTCTTGTGGCGGTTCCTACTTCGCCAAGGATCATGATCAGGTCTGGGCCATCTACGAGGAGATGGCCGAGAACTACACCGTGATGTCCCAGACCCGACTCTACACACAGGGACGCCCTCAGCCACAGACCGTGCAGTACCATAGGATCGCACGGGTCGACGCCGGTCCATCCACTTCGTCAGTGGCAGCAACACAGGCCGAGTCCACAGCCGTTGACATGGCATCATCAGCGAGAAGCTGGACCGGATGGAGATTAGCAAGAAGAAGCAGTACCAGGGCATCACGCAGATGGAGCAGATGGCACAAACTCTGAGTGACCTGAAGACACAGCTCATGTGTCTCCGGGAGGGGTGATGAATCCACGATTCATCATCTTAATATCTTGATCTTAGCAAATCCCCGAGTAAAATCCCAGAAAAATGTCCATAAAATCAATAAATTAACAAAATAGCTCTTGTAAATAAAATACACTAATTATTGTATATTAAATTGTACAAAATAAATTAACATAAAAACAGCCGCAAAATCACAGGAGTTTTATACATGTAAATAGCCCAAAACTTAATATATTTTTAATAATTTCATTTCAACTCCTTTTTACCTAATTCTTTATCTAACTTGTTATAAAAATGTGCATAAAAATATAAAAATACAAAACAAATTTTACCTCAAATAAATGCTCCTAGGTCCCACAGAGAAAAAAAGCCGTAAAGTCCAACTTCCAAGCTAAATTCCCGCTCCGTATGAACTCCAAATTCACCAAACTCACTTTTAAAGTTCAAGTTAGAAAATTATCTATCCAACGAAAGTGGTTTCATTAAATCGGAGCTCATTTGCAAAAGTTGGGTTTTGGGACCTAGATGTACATTGTATACCATGTATATATTCATTCTTTATTTATTTTTCATTGTATCTTTCTTAATTACTAAAAATACAAAAAAATCATACTTGTGTTGTATTTTAATTGTAGTATTTTATTGTATTTTTCCGTTGTAAATATCTCTTATTAAAAAGATAAAAAAAATTACATATTAGAAAAGTAAAAAAATGTGTACATGTTGTTTGTCTTCCCTTGTAAATTCTCTACCATTTTCTCTTCTCTTTTTATTTTATTGTAACTAAAGTAGCCAACTTTATTTATATATTTATTTATTTTATTTTACATTCTCTACAATAACCACCAATTCAACTCCATTATTCCACCATTTTTTCCAACTTCCCATTCAACTCCATTAATAAATCAACCTCCCATTCAACTCCACCACTTTAATAACCTCTCCTTCAATTCTCTTTATATACCTCTCATTCTCCTTAATTTTGCCTTTGATCCATCTTTATGTGAGGAGAGACAAGTTCCCAGAGTTGAATCGGTGACAGCGACGCAACCGCGGTCGATCGACGACGGCCCTCTCTCCGGTGTGATCCGTTGGCTTTTTGACCAACATCGCAGCCGCAACCGCGCGCTGCTCGAGCTCATCGCTCGCCGGTGATTTGAGCGAAGACCGTGCTCACGAGAGCACACCATAGGCGACCATGTTCATCTTAGGTAAATTTTCCTTTCATTTTATCATCTTGTCATTTTTGCATTTTTTAGTTCATCATATCACCACTCACCATCTTCCATTTGCTCTACTCCACATATTATCACCAAATCATTTCTTTCCAACATTTGTAAATATTTCCCATTTAAATAAAATTAAAAAAAATTAAAAAAATTAAAAAAACAAAAAAAGGGGGTTCTTTAGCATCATCATCATAGCATTTTTATCACCATATCATCATCATCAAACCACCACTTTATTTATAGTTGTTCATTACCCATTGTTTTTTTTGTGTTGTTTCTTGTTTAAGAAAATTAAAAAAAATAAAAATCTAAAACAACAAAAAAGTTTTTTTTTACATTACAGTAGCAAAACCAAAAAAAATAAACAAAAAAATAAAAAAAACGAAGGTGGAGCAGCAGCTCCAACGCCGCCGCCGCACCTCCCCACAGCCATCGCCGCCGTACGAGGCCGGCCGGCGCCCCCGTAGCCGTCGCGCGGCTCCTCCCCGCCACCCACCGCCGCACGGCCATCTCCTCCGCAGCACAGGGGAGCCGCGCAGCCGCCCTCGAGCTGCCGCCGCTCCTCCCCTCCACCGGCCATCTCCAGGCAGCCGCGCACCGCCACGCTAGCGCAGCCCCTCCGCCGGGAAGCTCCGCCGCCCCCCCACTCGTCGCCGACGTACGCGGGCGGCGCCGCCGCCCCCTTTTTTGGGTTCCTCCCTCCACCTGCGCAATGAACCAGGAAGAAGAAGAAGATTTTATTTTCATCCTTTTTTATTGTAAAAATTGCATTTTTTATTTTATATGTTTCCATAATTACAATTCAGTCCATGTCTGTGGTTTGTATTGTCTTTTCAATTTCTACTTTGCACAAAGACCCCTGTGTTCGCACTTTAATTTGGACTCATTAATGCATCTTTTTAATCAATGAAAAAATGGTTTGATGTTGAGCAACTAATGTTTTACCTTGTGAATATTTATTTGTATTTTTGTGAGATATGGGTAATTAACTAAAATTGTTCAACTTAAATTTTACATAGTTTACCCATCTTGGACTCTTAAAATTATATCTCACACATAGTTGCTCTAAAAATTCACAAAAATGACGAATGATGCCTTGATATTTGGTTAACTTACTTTCCAAATTTCATCTAAAATGGATATGTCTTGTGCCCAAAAATAAATTGTAGATGTTGTTTCTAGTATTTGATTTTTAATTAAATCCACATACATTCTTTTCACAAAATTTCAAGTCTTATGGATTGCACATGAAAATATCTATTTGAGATAATTTCTCTCTCTAACTAATTTGATAACGTGGATTTAATAGGAATTAATTACTCATTTCCACTCTGTTTTCACTAAATAAATTCATAAAAAATTCATAATTTATCAGAGAAAATCCAAAAAAATTACTGTAGTCTCCA